>JACEFZ010011164.1:217500-478952 GCA_014155875.1 Cepaea nemoralis
GCTTTTCATCCTAGCAGTGACCATAATAGCCGGTGACCGTAGTCATTGTCTCGTTAAAGAGATCCTGTGCTTACCATCACAAAACTTGAGACCATAACCAACAACTGTCTGTCGGCTGCCCTCCAAATTCCATCCACCACCTGGCTTCAGTGGTTTACATACTTACCTTCTTATAAAGGTTAGTTTGCAGCTGTGGTAGCACTGGCTTGTCTGCTAGCCCAGGTAGTCATGTGTTTGAGTCCCTATTTAAGCAGGGATTTCTTGTAACCACCGGGCCAGCAGGCAAGCGAGCTAATCACTGAGCCATGGTTCCTCCTCAAGGTCAGCATGGTGGTCAGTCCAGGCAACCCAGCTTTACATGGGTCCACAGAAATGTCTGGGAAGTAAAGCGGCTGGCATGATATTAACCCCATCACAGAGTGTCAGATGATCTGTATAAATATGAGGCAAGTATATACCCAAGATGCTCGCCTGCTGGTCCATTAGTCACAAGTTTGAATCCACCTCAAGGTGGGTTTTGTAAATTATCCAGGTCAATTTATTCTAAAATTTAATGCCCTGTAAAGGCCGCAGGCATGAGATTGACCACATCATGTATCAAATGCCAGTTAGTCTATACAGATGTGGGGCTAGGACAATATACCCAACACACCTCTAGGTGTGTACAAGTGTCCTTTACTGTACTCTACTTACTTGACCAAGCATTTAGTCAGTCTCAACACATGGACAAGTTTCCTGTACATTTTGACCACGGTCATCTTGACTACAAATGACAGTTTTATTGAAGCTTGACAATGTTGTGGAAGAATGTCATTGAGTTATGAAACGTAATTGTAAGTAGTTTCTTTACTTTTTTACCATGATCATCCTGATTACAAATGAAAGTTTTATTGAAGCTTAACAATGGTGTTGAAAATGTCATTGAGTTATGGAATGTAATTGTAAGTGAGTATGGCCCGCCATAAAGAAGCACTGTAACCCACCTTGCACGTTGGAAGATTCAACTAAAGAGGGTAGACATGGGGCTGGCTTCCTCATCCCATAGAAAACTTTAGCTGAAATATTCAACCAATCATGAACATGTCTATAAAGAGTTTGGCATGGGGGTTTGTACTCCATAGGGACAATAAAGGGAAAAGAAGAAGTGAGTGGTCACAACTGGATGCCCCAGTTATCAGTTCACAGTCTTTTAAAATTGTGTACAACCTACCACAAATAAATTTTAAATTGTGTACAACCTACCACAAATAAATTTTAAATTGTGTACAACCTACCACAAATAAATTTTAAATTGTGTACCACCTACCACAAAGACATTTTAAATTGTATACCACCTGCCACCGTGAGATTTTAAATTGTGCACAAACTGCCACCAATATTAACCTTATTGTAGTTATTTGTTTTTCTGTTTCTGACTCTTTCAGTTTGCTATGGAAAAAACTGTATGCCACATTTGTTGGAACAGTCTCAAAGGAAAAAGAAGATAAAGTCCTACCACCGGAACTAGCCCCTGGTTGCTGGAAAACTCTGTGCCTGCGCAGGTAAAGTCTTCTACTTGGCAGAGGTGAGCATCGGAGAATGCCATCGCCATGTGTCATACTGAGCCTTTGTTGTTGTTTGCTTCCTTTGAATTCCAGTGTAGTCCACACATGGGCTACTACTTCTAGTGCGGTGGAATGGTTTTTACATGTGAATTAGTTTTACCTTTTACCAGTGTCCCTTGCCATCAGGTGAACCCACTCCAACTTCAGAGGTACTTGTAATTTATGTCCCCAAGTCAAGGGCGACAAGTCAACAATTTAGTCCAACTGACCGGTGCAGGGGTTGAACCCGCTACCTCACCATCAGCACACTGGATGTTTAAGACTGAGTGCTCTTATCCATTCGGCCATTCAGTCCCCCATGCTGATCATGTTCCTCTACATGATTCTGTTTATCCATTCAGCCATGCAGTCCCCCATGCTGATCATGTTCCTCTACATGATTCTGTTTATCCATTCAGTCCCCCATGCTGATCGTATTCCTCTACATGCTTCTGTTTATCCATTCGGCCATGCAGTCCCCCATGCTGATCATGTTCCTCTACATGATTCTGTTTATCCATTCAGCCATGCAGTCCCCCATGCTGATCATGTTCCTCTACATGATTCTGTTTATCATTTCGGCCCATGCAGGTCCACCATGCTGATCATGTTCCTTACATGATTCTGTTTATCCATTCGGCCATGCAGTCCCCTGAGGATCCTGTTCCTCTACATGATTCTGTTTATCCATCGGCCATGAAGTCCCCATGATGCTCATGTTCCTTACATGATTATGGTATCCATTCAGTCCCCCATGCTGATCGTATTCCTCTACATGCTTCTGTTTATCCATTCGGCCATGCAGTCCCCCATGCTGATCATGTTCTTCTACATGATTCTGTTTATCCATTCAGTCCCCCATGCTGATCATGTTCCTCTACATGATTCTGTTTATCCATGCAGTCCCCCATGCTGATCGTATTCCTCTACATGCTTCTGTTTATCCATTCGGCCATGCAGTCCCCCATGCTGATCATGTTCCTCTACATGATTCTGTTTATCCATTCAGTCCCCCATGCTGATCATGTTCCTCTACATGATTCTGTTTATCCATTAAGTCCCCCATGCTGATCATGTTCCTCTACATGATTCTGTTTATCCATTCAGTTCCCCATGCTGATCATATTCCTCTACATGATTCTGGTTATCCATTCGGCCATGCAGTCCCCCATGCTGATCGTATTCCTCTACATGCTTCTGTTTATCCATTCGGCCATGCAGTCCCCCATGCTGATCATGTTCCTCTACATGATTCTGTTTATCCATTCAGTCCCCCAAGCTGATCATGTTCCTCTACATGATTCTGTTTATCCATTCAGTCCCCCATGCTGATCATGTTCCTCTACATGATTCTGTTTATCCATTCAGTCCCCCATGCTGATCATATTCCTCTACATGATTCTGGTTATCCATTCGGCCATGGAGTCCCCCATGCTGATCGTATTCCTCTACATGCTTCTGTTTATCCATTCGGCCATACAGTCCCCCATGCTGATCATGTTCCTCTACATGATTCTGTTTATCCATTCGGCCATGCAGTCCCCCATGCTGATCATGTTCCTCTACATGATTCTGTTTATCCATTCGGCCATGCAGTCCCCCATGCTGATCATGTTCCTCTACATGATTCTGTTTATCCATTCGGCCATGCAGTCCCCCATGCTGATCATGTTCCTCTACATGATTCTGTTTATCTATTCAGCCATGCAGTCCCCCATGCTGATCATGTTCCTCTACATGATTCTGTTTATCCATGCAGTCCCCCATGCTGATCATGTTCCTCTACATGATTCTGGTTATCCATTCAGTCCCCCATGCTGATCGTATTCCTCTACATGCTTCTGTTTATCCATTTGGCCATGCAGTCCCCCATGCTGATCATGTTCCTCTACATGATTCTGTTTATCCATTCAGTCCCACATGCTGATCATGTTCCTCTACATGATTCTGTTTATCCATTCGGCCATGCAGTCCCCCATGCTGATCGTATTCCTCTACATGCTTCTGTTTATCCATTTGGCCATGCAATCCCCCATGCTGATCGTATTCCTCTACATGATTCTGGTTATCCATTCAGACCCCCATGCTGATCGTATTCCTCTACATGCTTCTGTTTATCCATTCGGCCATGCAGTCCCCCATGCTGATCATGTTCCTCTACATGATTCTGTTTATCCATTCGGCCATGCAGTCCCCCATGCTGATCATGTTCCTCTACATGATTCTGTTTATCCAATCGGCCATGCAGTCCCCCATTCTGATCATGTTCCTCTACATGATTCTGTTTATCCATTCAGCCATGCAGTCCCCCATGCTGATCATGTTCCCCTACATGATTCTGTTTATCCATTGAGCCATGCAGTCCCCCATGCTGATCATGTTCCCCTACATGATTCTGTTTATCCATTTGGCCATGCAATCCCCCATGCTGATCGTGTTCCCCTACATGATTCTGTTTATCCATTTGGCAATGCAATCCCCCATGCTGATCGTATTCCTCTACATGATTCTGGTTATCCATTCAGACCCCCATGCTGATCGTATTCCTCTACATGCTTCTGTTTATCCATTCGGACCATGCAGTCCCCCATGCGACATGTTCCTCTACATGATTCATGCTTATCCATTCGGCCATGCAGTCCCCCATGCTGATCATGTTCCTCTACATGATTCTGTTTATCCATTCGGCCATGCAGTCCCCCCATGCTGATCATGTTGCCTCTACAGCTTCTGTTTTATCCATTCGGCCATGCAGTCCCCCATGCTGATCATGTTCCTCTACATGATTCTGTTTATCATTCGGCCATGCAGTCCCCATGCGATCATAGTTCCTCTATATGATTCTGTTTATCCATTGGCCATGCAGTCCCCCATGCTGATCATGTTCCTCTACATGATTCTGTTTATCCATTCGGCCATGCAGTCCCCCATGCTGATCATGTTCCTCTACATGATTCTGTTTATCCATTCGGCCATGCAGTCCCCCATGCTGATCATGTTCCTCTACATGATTCTGTTTATCCATTTGGTCATGCAGTCCCCCATGCTGATCATGTTCCCCTACATGATTCTGTTTATCCATTTGGCCATGCAGTCCCCCATGCTGATCATGTTCCCCTACATGATTCTGTTTATCGATTTTGCCATGCAATCCCCCATGCTGATCGTGTTCCTCTACACGATTCTACTTTCTATTCATGATAAGTACAACCTCTGAATAGCTTATGTGCTACTCTACCTACCCATCCATCATCTCCCCCCTCTGTTGCCCATTGTGTGTAATACACTCAATATTCCCAGTTCTTCAATACTCTTCAGATCCTTTCTTCCTATAGTTAGTTAATTGCATATTATTTACAGGATATCGTAATCAGCACAGGGCGGTCTGCTGCCAAATTGCCCACAGCTGTGTTTCGAACACGGTATAGGAAATTACAAGTTTAGTTTATAACCAGTTCACCACGACTGCTGAGAGATTTCTTAAATGTACACAATGCATACAGGTCTTCCTGGTTTTACACCCAAATCTTAGAATGCTGTTGTCAAATAACTGTTATAGAGGACTAGTTAGTCAGGTTAGTTAGTCTAAAGATGTGTGATTTTTGTTGATATCTCTCCACTGTCTTCTGTTGTCATCAACTTGCATGTCTCTCCACTGTCTTCTGTTGTCATCAACTTGCATGTCTCTCCATGTTTTCTGTTGTCATCAACTTGCATGTTCTCCACTCTCTTCTGTCTTTGTTGTCATCAACTGCATGTCTCTCCACTGTCTTCTGTTGTCATCACCTTGCATGTCTCTCCACTGTCTTCTGTTGTCATCAACTTGTATGTCTCTCCACTGTCTTCTGATGTCATCATCTTGCATGTCTCTCCACTGTCTTCTGTTGTCATCAACTTGCATGTCCTCCACTGTCTTCTGTTGTCATCAACTTGCATGCTCTCCACTGTCTTCTGTTGTCATCAACTTGCATGTCTCTCACTGTCTTCTGTTGTCATCAACTTGCATGTCTCTCCACTGTCTTCTGTTGTCATCAACTTGCATGTCTCTCCACTGTCTTCTGTTGTCATCAACTTGCATGTCTCTCCACTGTCTTCTGTTTTCTGTTGTCATCAACTTGTATGTCTCTCCACTGTCTTCTGTTTTCTGTTGTCATCAACTTGCATGTCTCTCCACTCTCCACTGTCTTCTGTTGTCATCAACTTGCATGTCTCTCACTCCCACTGTCTTCTGTTGTCATCAACTTGCATGTCTCTCCACTCTCCACTGTCTTCTGTTGTCATCAACTTGCATGTCTCTCCACTCTCCACTGTCTTCTGTTGTCATCAACTTGCATGTCTCTCCACTGTCTTCTGTTGTCATCAACTTGCATGTCTCTCCACTCTCCACTGTCTTCTGTTGTCATCAACTTGCATGTCTCTCCACTCTCACTGTCTTCTGTTGTCATCAACTTGCATGTCTCTCCAACTGCCTTCTGTTGTCATCAACTTGCATGTCTCTCCACTCTCAACTGTCTTCTGTTGTCATCAACTTGCATGTCTCTCCACTGTCTTCTGTTGTCATCACCTGCTATGCTCTCCACTGTCTTCTGTTGTCATCAACTTGCATGTCTCTCCACTGTCTTCTGTTGTCATCAACTTGCATATCTCTCCACTGTCTTCTGTTTTCTGTTGTCATCAACTTGTATGTCTCTCCACTGTCTTCTGTTTTCTGTTGTCATCAACTTGCATGTCTCTCCACTCTCCACTGTCTTCTGTTGTCATCAACTTGCATGTCTCTCCACTCTCCACTGTCTTCTGTTGTCATCAACTTGCATGTCTCTCCACTCTCCACTGTCTTCTGTTGTCATCAACTTGCATGTCTCTCCACTCTCCACTGTCTTCTGTTGTCATCAACTTGCATGTCTCTCCACTCTCCACTGTCTTCTGTTGTCATCAACTTGCATGTCTCTCCACTCTCACTGTCTTCTGTTGTCATCAACTTGCATGCTACTCTCCCTCTCCACTGTCTTCTGTTGTCATCAACTTGCATGTCTCTCCACTGTCTTCTGTGTCATCAACTTGCATGTCTCTCCACTGTCTTCTGTTGTCATCACCTTGCATATCTCTCCACTGTCTTCTGTTTTCTGTTGTCATCACTTGTATGTCTCTCCATGTCTTCTGTTTTCTGTTGTCATCAACTTGCATGTCTCTCCACTCTCCACTGTCTTCTGTTGTCATCAACTTGCATGTCTCTCCACTCTCCACTGTCTTCTCTGTTGTCATCAACTTGCATGTCTCTCCACTTCCACTGTCTTCTGTTGTCATCAACTTACATGTCTCTCCACTCTCCACTGTCTTCTGTTGTCATCAACTTGCGTGTCTCTCCACTCTCCACTGTCTTCTGTTGTCATCAACTTGCATGTCTCTCCACTCTCCACTGTCTTCTGTTGTCATCAACTTGCATGTCTCTCCACTCTCCACTGTCTTCTGTTGTCATCAACTTGCATGTCTCTCCACTGTCTTCTGTTGTCATCAACTTGCATATCTCTCCACTGTCTTCTGTTGTCATCAACTTGCATATCTCTCCACTGTCTTCTGTTGTCATCAACTTGCATGTCTCTCACTGTCTTCTGTTGTCATCAACTTGCATGTCTCTCCACTGTCTTCTGTTGTCATCAACTTGCATGTCTCTCCACTGCTTCTGTTGTCATCAACTTGCATGTCTCTCCACTGTCTTCTGTTGTCATCAACTTGCATGTCTCTACTGTCTTCTGTTGTCTCAACTTGCATGTCTTTCACTGTCTTCTGTTGTCATCAACTTGCATGTCTCTCCACTGTCTTCTGTTGTCATCAACTTGCATGTCTCTCCACGTCTTCTGTTGTATCAACTGCATGTTCTCCACTGTCTTCTGTTGTCATCAACTTGCATGTCTCTCCACTGTCTTCTGTTGTCATCAACTTGCATGTCTCTCCAGCTGTCTTCTTTGTCATCAACTTGCATGTCTCTCCACTGTCTTCTGTTGTCATCAACTTGCATGTTTCTCCACTGTCTTCTGTTGTCATCAACTTGCATGTTTTCTCCACTCTCCACTGTCTTCTGTTGTCATCAACTTGCATGTCTCTCCACTGTCTTCTGTTGTCATCAACTTGCATGTCTCTCCACTGTCTTCTGTTGTCATCAACTTGCATGTCTCTCCACTGTCTTCTGTTGTCATCAACTTGCATGTCTCTCCACTGTCCTCTGTTGTCATCAACTTGCATGTCTCTCCACTGTCTTCTGTTGTCATCAACTTGCATGTCTCTCCACTGTCTTCTGTTGTCATCAACTTGCATGTCTCTCCACTGTCTTCTGTTGTCATCAACTTGCATGTCTCCACTGTCTTCTGTTGTCATCAACTTGCATGTCTCTCTCCACTGTCTTCTGTTGTCATCAACTTGCATGTCTCTCCACTGTCTTCTGTTGTCATCAACTTCATGTCTCTCCACTCTCCACTGTCTTCTGTTGTCATCAACTTGCATGTCTCTCCACTGTCTTCTGTTGTCATCAACTTGCATGTCTCTCCACTGTCTTCTGTTGTCATCAACTTGCATGTCTCTCCACTGTCTTCTGTTGTCATCAACTTGCATGTCTCTCCACTGTCTTCTGTTGTCATCAACTTACATGTCTCTCCACTGTCTTCTGTTGTCATCAACTTGCATGTCTCTCCACTGTCTTCTGTTGTCATCAACTTGCATGTCTCTCCACTGTCTTCTGTTGTCATCAACTTGCATGTCTCTCCACTCTCCACTGTCTTCTGTTGTCATCAACTTGCATGTCTCTCCACTCTCCACTGTCTTCTGTTGTCATCAACTTGCATGTCTCTCCACTGTCTTCTGTTGTCATCAACTTGCATGTCTCTTCACTGTCTTCTGTTGTCATCAACTTGCATGTCTCTCCACTGTCTTCTGTTGTCATCAACTTGCATGTCTCTCCACTCTCCACTGTCTTCTGTTGTCATCAACTTGCATGTCTCTCCACTGTCTTCTGTTGTCATCAACTTGCATGTCTCTCCACTCTCCACTGTCTTCTGTTGTCATCAACTTGCATGTCTCTCCACTCTCCACTGTCTTCTGTTGTCATCAACTTGCATGTCTCTCCACTCTCCACTGTCTTCTGTTGTCATCAACTTGCATGTCTCTCCACTCTCCACTGTCTTCTGTTGTCATCAACTTGCATGTCTCTCCACTGTCTTCTGTTGTCATCAACTTGCATGTCTCTCCACTGTCTTCTGTTGTCATCACCTTGCATATCTCTCCACTGTCTTCTGTTTTCTGTTGTCATCAACTTGTATGTCTCTCCATGTCTTCTGTTTTCTGTTGTCATCAACTTGCATGTCTCTCCACTCTCCACTGTCTTCTGTTGTCATCAACTTGCATGTCTCTCCACTCTCCACTGTCTTCTGTTGTCATCAACTTGCATGTCTCTCCACTCTCCACTGTCTTCTGTTGTCATCAACTTACATGTCTCTCCACTCTCCACTGTCTTCTGTTGTCATCAACTTGCGTGTCTCTCCACTCTCCACTGTCTTCTGTTGTCATCAACTTGCATGTCTCTCCACTCTCCACTGTCTTCTGTTGTCATAAACTTGCATGTCTCTCCACTCTCCACTGTCTTCTGTTGTCATCAACTTGCATGTCTCTCCACTGTCTTCTGTTGTCATCAACTTGCATATCTCTCCACTGTCTTCTGTTGTCATCAACTTGCATGTCTCTCCACTGTCTTCTGTTGTCATCAACTTGCATGTCTCTCCACTGTCTTCTGTTGTCATCAACTTGCATGTCTCTCCACTGTCTTCTGTTGTCATCAACTTGCATGTCTCTCCACTGTCTTCTGTTGTCATCAACTTGCATGTCTCTCTACTGTCTTCTGTTGTCATCAACTTGCATGTCTCTTCACTGTCTTCTGTTGTCATCAACTTGCATGTCTCTCCACTGTCTTCTGTTGTCATCAACTTGCATGTCTCTCCACTGTCTTCTGTTGTCATCAACTTGCATGTTTCTCCACTGTCTTCTGTTGTCATCAACTTGCATGTCTCTCCACTGTCTTCTGTTGTCATCAACTTGCATGTCTCTCCACTTTCTTCTGTTGTCATCAACTTGCATGTCTCTCCACTGTCTTCTGTTGTCATCAACTTGCATGTTTCTCCACTGTCTTCTGTTGTCATCAACTTGCATGTTTCTCCACTCTCCACTGTCTTCTGTTGTCATCAACTTGCATGTCTCTCCACTGTCTTCTGTTGTCATCAACTTGCATGTCTCTCCACTGTCTTCTGTTGTCATCAACTTGCATGTCTCTCCACTGTCTTCTGTTGTCATCAACTTGCATGTCTCTCCACTGTCCTCTGTTGTCATCAACTTGCATGTCTCTCCACTGTCTTCTGTTGTCATCAACTTGCATGTCTCTCCACTGTCTTCTGTTGTCATCAACTTGCATGTCTCTCCACTGTCTTCTGTTGTCATCAACTTGCATGTCTCTCCACTGTCTTCTGTTGTCATCAACTTGCATGTCTCTCCACTCTCCACTGTCTTCTGTTGTCATCAACTTGCATGTCTCTCCACTGTCTTCTGTTGTCATCAACTTTCATGTCTCTCCACTCTCCACTGTCTTCTGTTGTCATCAACTTGCATGTCTCTCCACTGTCTTCTGTTGTCATCAACTTGCATGTCTCTCTACTGTCTTCTGTTGTCATCAACTTGCATGTCTCTCCACTGTCTTCTGTTGTCATCAACTTGCATGTCTCTCCACTGTCTTCTGTTGTCATCAACTTGCATGTCTCTCCACTGTCTTCTGTTGTCATCAACTTGCATGTCTCTCCACTGTCTTCTGTTGTCATCAACTTGCATGTCTCTCCACTGTCTTCTGTTGTCATCAACTTGCATGTCTCTCCACTCTCCACTGTCTTCTGTTGTCATCAACTTGCATGTCTCTCCACTCTCCACTGTCTTCTGTTGTCATCAACTTGCATGTCTCTCCACTGTCTTCTGTTGTCATCAACTTGCATGTCTCTTCACTGTCTTCTGTTGTCATCAACTTGCATGTCTCTCCACTGTCTTCTGTTGTCATCAACTTGCATGTCTCTCCACTCTCCACTGTCTTCTGTTGTCATCAACTTGCATGTCTCTCCACTGTCTACTGTTGTCATCAACTTGCATGTCTCTCCACTCTCCACTGTCTTCTGTTGTCATCAACTTGCATGTCTCTCCACTCTCCACTGTCTTCTGTTGTCATCAACTTGCATGTCTCTCCACTGTCTTCTGTTGTCATCACCTTGCATGTCTCTCCACTGTCTTCTGTTGTCATCAACATGCATGTCTATCCACTGTCTTCTGTTGTCATCAACTTGTATGTCTCCCCACTGTCTTCTGTTGTCATCAACTTGCATGTCTCTCCACTGTCTTCTGTTGTCATCACCTTGCATGTCTCTCCACTGTCTTCTGTTGTCATCACCTTGCATGTCTCTCCACTGTCTTCTGTTGTGATCAACTTGCATGTCTCTCCACTCTCCACTGTCTTCTGTTGTCATCAACTTGCATGTCTCTCCACTGTCTTCTGTTGTCATCACCTTGCATGTCTCTCCACTGTCTTCTGTTGTCATCACCTTGCATGTCTCTCCACTGTCTTCTGTTGTCATCAACTTGCATGTCTCTCCACTGTCTTCTGTTGTCATCAACATGCATGTCTCTCCACTGTCTTCTGTTGTCATCATCTTGCATGTCTCTCCACTCTCCACTGTCTTCTGTTGTCATCAACTTGTATGTCTCCCCACTGTCTTCTGTTTTCTGTTGTCATCAACTTGCATGTCTCTCCACTGTCTTCTGTTGTCATCAACATGCATGTCTCTCCACTGTCTTCTGTTGTCATCAACTTGCATGTCTCTCCACTGTCTTCTGTTGTCATCAACTTGCATGTCTCTCCACTGTCTTCTGTTGTCATCAACTTGCATGTCTCTCCACTGTCTTCTGTTGTCATCAACTTGCATGTCTCTCCACTGTCTTCTGTTGTCATCACCTTGCATGTCTCTCCACTGTCTTCTGTTGTCATCACCTTGCATGTCTCTCCACTGTCTTCTGTTATCATCAACTTGCATGTCTCTCCACTGTCTTCTGTTGTCATCAACTTGCATGTCTTCCACTGTCTTCTGTTGTCATCAACTTGCATGTCTCTCCACTGTCTTCTGTTGTCATCACCTTGCATGTCTCTCCACTGTCTTCTGTTGTCATCACCTTGCATGTCTCTCCACTGTCTTCTGTTGTCATCAACTTGCATGTCTCTCCACTGTCTTCTGTTGTCATCAACTTGCATGTCTCTCCACTGTCTTCTGTTGTCATCAACTTGCATGTCTCTCCACTCTCCACTGTCTTCTGTTGTCATCAACTTGCATGTCTCTCCACTGTCTTCTGTTGTCATCACCTTGCATGTCTCTCCACTGTCTTCTGTTGTCATCACCTTGCATGTCTCTCCACTGTCTTCTGTTGTCATCAACTTGCATGTCTCTCCACTCTCCACTGTCTTCTGTTGTCATCAACTTGCATGTCTCTCCACTGTCTTCTGTTGTCATTACCTTGCATGTCTCTCCACTGTCTTCTGTTGTCATCACCTTGTATGTCTCTCCACTCTCCACTGTCTTCTGTTGTCATCAACATGTATGTCTCTCCACTGTCTTCTGTTGTCATCAACTTGCATGTCTCTCCACTGTCTTCTGTTGTCATCAACTTGCATGTCTCTCCACTGTCTTCTGTTGTCATCACCTTGCATGTCTCTCCACTGTCTTCTGTTGTCATCAACTTGCATGTCTCTCCACTGTCTTCTGTTGTCATCAACTTGCATGTCTCTCCACTGTCTTCTGTTGTCATCACCTTGCATGTCTCTCCACTGTCTTCTGTTGTCATCACCTTGCATGTCTCTCCACTTTCTTCTGTTGTCATCAACTTGCATGTCTCTCCACTGTCTTCTGTTGTCATCACCTTGCATGTCTCTCCACTGTCGTCTGTTGTCATCACCTTGCATGTCTCTCCACTGTCTTCTGTTTTCATCAACTTGCATGTCTCTCCACTCTCCACTGTCTTCTGTTGTCATCAACATGCATGTCTCTCCACTGTCTTCTGTTGTCATCATCTTGCATGTCTCTCCACTGTCTTCTGTTGTCATCAACTTGCATATCTCTCCACTGTCTTCTGTTGTCATCAACTTGCATGTCTCTCCACTGTCTTCTGTTGTCATCAACTTGCATGTCTCTCCACTGTCTTCTGTTGTCATCAACTTGCATGTCTCTCCACTGTCTTCTGTTGTCATCAACTTGCTGTTGTCATCAACTTGCATGTCTCTCCACTCTCCACTGTCTTCTGTTGTCATCACCTTGCATGTCTCTCCACTGTCTTCTGTTGTCATCACCTTGCATGTCTCTCCACTGTCTTCTGTTGTCATCAACTTGCATGTCTCTCAACTCTCCACTGTCTTCTGTTGTCATCAACTTGCATGTCTCTCCACTGTCTTCTGTTGTCATCACCTTGCATGTCTCTCCACTGTCTTCTGTTGTCATCAACTTGCATGTCTCTCCACTGTCTTCTGTTGTCATCATCTTGTATGTCTCTCCACTGTCTTCTGTTGTCATCACCTTGCATGTCTCTCCACTGTCTTCTGTTGTCATCAACATGCATGTCTCTCCACTGTCTTCTGTTGTCATCATCTTGCATGTCTCTCCACTGTCTTCTGTTGTCATCAACTTGCATGTCTCTCTACTGTCTTCTGTTGTCATCAACATGCATGTCTCTCCACTGTCTTCTGTTGTCATCAACATGCATGTCTCTCCACTGTCTTCTGTTGTCATCAACTTGCATGTCTCTCCACTGTCTTCTGTTGTCATCAACATGCATGTCTCTCCACTGTCTTCTGTTGTCATCAACTTGCATGTCTCTCCACTCTCCACTGTCTTCTGTTGTCATCAACTTGTATGTCTCCCCACTGTCTTCTGTTTTCTGTTGTCATCAACTTGCATGTCTCTCCACTGTCTTCTGTTGTCATCAACATGCATGTCTCTCCACTGTCTTCTGTTGTCATCAACTTGCATGTCTCTCCACTGTCTTCTGTTGTCATCAACTTGCATGTCTCTCCACTCTCCACTGTCTTCTGTTGTCATCAACTTGCATGTCTCTCCACTGTCTACTGTTGTCATCAACTTGCATGTCTCTCCACTCTCCACTGTCTTCTGTTGTCATCAACTTGCATGTCTCTCCACTCTCCACTGTCTTCTGTTGTCATCAACTTGCATGTCTCTCCACTGTCTTCTGTTGTCATCACCTTGCATGTCTCTCCACTGTCTTCTGTTGTCATCAACATGCATGTCTATCCACTGTCTTCTGTTGTCATCAACTTGTATGTCTCCCCACTGTCTTCTGTTGTCATCAACTTGCATGTCTCTCCACTGTCTTCTGTTGTCATCACCTTGCATGTCTCTCCACTGTCTTCTGTTGTCATCACCTTGCATGTCTCTCCACTGTCTTCTGTTGTGATCAACTTGCATGTCTCTCCACTCTCCACTGTCTTCTGTTGTCATCAACTTGCATGTCTCTCCACTGTCTTCTGTTGTCATCACCTTGCATGTCTCTCCACTGTCTTCTGTTGTCATCACCTTGCATGTCTCTCCACTGTCTTCTGTTGTCATCAACTTGCATGTCTCTCCACTGTCTTCTGTTGTCATCAACATGCATGTCTCTCCACTGTCTTCTGTTGTCATCATCTTGCATGTCTCTCCACTCTCCACTGTCTTCTGTTGTCATCAACTTGTATGTCTCCCCACTGTCTTCTGTTTTCTGTTGTCATCAACTTGCATGTCTCTCCACTGTCTTCTGTTGTCATCAACATGCATGTCTCTCCACTGTCTTCTGTTGTCATCAACTTGCATGTCTCTCCACTGTCTTCTGTTGTCATCAACTTGCATGTCTCTCCACTGTCTTCTGTTGTCATCAACTTGCATGTCTCTCCACTGTCTTCTGTTGTCATCAACTTGCATGTCTCTCCACTGTCTTCTGTTGTCATCACCTTGCATGTCTCTCCACTGTCTTCTGTTGTCATCACCTTGCATGTCTCTCCACTGTCTTCTGTTATCATCAACTTGCATGTCTCTCCACTGTCTTCTGTTGTCATCAACTTGCATGTCTTTCCACTGTCTTCTGTTGTCATCAACTTGCATGTCTCTCCACTGTCTTCTGTTGTCATCACCTTGCATGTCTCTCCACTGTCTTCTGTTGTCATCACCTTGCATGTCTCTCCACTGTCTTCTGTTGTCATCAACTTGCATGTCTCTCCACTGTCTTCTGTTGTCATCAACTTGCATGTCTCTCCACTGTCTTCTGTTGTCATCAACTTGCATGTCTCTCCACTCTCCACTGTCTTCTGTTGTCATCAACTTGCATGTCTCTCCACTGTCTTCTGTTGTCATCACCTTGCATGTCTCTCCACTGTCTTCTGTTGTCATCACCTTGCA
This sequence comes from Cepaea nemoralis, assembly GCA_014155875.1. Taxonomy (NCBI): domain Eukaryota; kingdom Metazoa; phylum Mollusca; class Gastropoda; order Stylommatophora; family Helicidae; genus Cepaea; species Cepaea nemoralis. Next base: position 232,586 of record JACEFZ010011164.1, read on the forward strand.
TGTCTCTCCACTGTCTTCTGTTGTCATCAACTTGCATGTCTCTCCACTCTCCACTGTCTTCTGTTGTCATCAACTTGCATGTCTCTCCACTGTCTTCTGTTGTCATCACCTTGCATGTCTCTCCACTGTCTTCTGTTGTCATCACCTTGTATGTCTCTCCACTCTCCACTGTCTTCTGTTGTCATCAACATGTATGTCTCTCCACTGTCTTCTGTTGTCATCAACTTGCATGTCTCTCCACTGTCTTCTGTTGTCATCAACTTGCATGTCTCTCCACTGTCTTCTGTTGTCATCACCTTGCATGTCTCTCCACTGTCTTCTGTTGTCATCAACTTGCATGTCTCTCCACTGTCTTCTGTTGTCATCAACTTGCATGTCTCTCCACTGTCTTCTGTTGTCATCACCTTGCATGTCTCTCCACTGTCTTCTGTTGTCATCACCTTGCATGTCTCTCCACTTTCTTCTGTTGTCATCAACTTGCATGTCTCTCCACTGTCTTCTGTTGTCATCACCTTGCATGTCTCTCCACTGTCGTCTGTTGTCATCACCTTGCATGTCTCTCCACTGTCTTCTGTTTTCATCAACTTGCATGTCTCTCCACTCTCCACTGTCTTCTGTTGTCATCAACATGCATGTCTCTCCACTGTCTTCTGTTGTCATCATCTTGCATGTCTCTCCACTGTCTTCTGTTGTCATCAACTTGCATATCTCTCCACTGTCTTCTGTTGTCATCAACTTGCATGTCTCTCCACTGTCTTCTGTTGTCATCAACTTGCATGTCTCTCCACTGTCTTCTGTTGTCATCAACTTGCATGTCTCTCCACTGTCTTCTGTTGTCATCAACTTGCTGTTGTCATCAACTTGCATGTCTCTCCACTCTCCACTGTCTTCTGTTGTCATCACCTTGCATGTCTCTCCACTGTCTTCTGTTGTCATCACCTTGCATGTCTCTCCACTGTCTTCTGTTGTCATCAACTTGCATGTCTCTCAACTCTCCACTGTCTTCTGTTGTCATCAACTTGCATGTCTCTCCACTGTCTTCTGTTGTCATCACCTTGCATGTCTCTCCACTGTCTTCTGTTGTCATCAACTTGCATGTCTCTCCACTGTCTCTGTTGTCATCATCTTGCTATGTCTCTCCACTGTCTTCTGTTGTCATCACCTTGCATGTCTCTCCACTGTCTTCTGTTGTCCATCAACCTTGCATGTCTCTCCACTGTCTTCTGTTGTCATCATCTTGCATGTCTCTCCTCCACTGTCTTCTGTTGTCATCAACTTGCATGTCTCTCTACTGTCTTCTGTTGTCATCAACATTGCATGTCTCTCCACTGTCTTCTGTTGTCATCAACATTGCATGTCTCTCCACTGTCTTCTGTTGTCATCAACTTGCATGTCTCTCCACTGTCTTCTGTTGTCATCAACATGCATGTCTCTCCACTGTCTTCTGTTGTCATCAACATTGCATGCTCTCACTCTCCACTGTCTTCTGTTGTCATCAACTTGCTATGTCTCTCCACTGTCTTCTGTTTCTGTTGTCATCAACTTGCATGTCTCTCTACTGTCTTCTGTTGTCATCAACATGCATGTCTCTCCACTGTCTTCTGTTGTCATCAACTTGCATGTCTCTCCACTGTCTTCTGTTGTCATCAACTTGCATGTCTCTCCACTGTCTTCTGTTGTCATCAACATGCATGTCTCTCCACTGTCTTCTGTTGTCATCAACTTGCATGTCTCTCCACTCTCCACTGTCTTCTGTTGTCATCAACTTGTATGTCTCCCCACTGTCTTCTGTTTTCTGTTGTCATCAACTTGCATGTCTCTCCACTGTCTTCTGTTGTCATCAACATGCATGTCTCTCCACTGTCTTCTGTTGTCATCATCTTGCATGTCTCTCCACTGTCTTCTGTTGTCATCAACTTGCATGTCTCTCCACTGTCTTCTGTTGTCATCAACTTGCATGTCTCTCCACTGTCTTCTGTTGTCATCAACTTGCATGTCTCTCCACTGTCTTCTGTTGTCATCAGCTTGCATGTCTCTCCACTGTCGTCTGTTGTCATCAACTTGCATGTCTCTCCACTGTCTTCTGTTGTCATCAACTTGCATGTCTCTCCACTGTCTTCTGTTGTCATCAACTTGCATGTCTCTCCACTGTCTTCTGTTGTCATCACCTTGCATGTCTCTCCACTGTCTTCTGTTGTCATCACCTTGCATGTCTCTCCAACTGTCTTCTGTTGTCATCAACTTGCATGTCTCTCCACTGTCTTCTGTTGTCATCAACTTGCATGTCTCTCCACTGTCTTCTGTTGTCATCAACTTGCATGTCTCTCCACTGTCTTCTGTTGTCATCACCTTGCATGTCTCTCCACTGTCTTCTGTTGTCATCACCTTGCATGTCTCTCCACTGTCTTCTGTTGTCATCAACTTGCATGTCTCTCCACTGTCTTCTGTTGTCATCAACTTGCATGTCTCTCCACTGTCTTCTGTTGTCATCAACTTGCATGTCTCTCCACTCTCCACTGTCTTCTGTTGTCATCAACTTGCATGTCTCTCCACTCTCCACTGTCTTCTGTTGTCATCAACTTGCATGTCTCCCCACTGTCTTCTGTTGTCATCAACTTGCATGTCTCCCCACTGTCTTCTGTTGTCATCAACTTTCTTCACCCTAAGGTAAGTCTCAGCCCCAAGGCTCTTGCTTGAAGGAGTCTATTGTTCGTCACAACTGGCAGTTTTACAAAAGTAATTACCTTATTGCACATTATACTTGGCAGTTCTTCTAAAGGAAAGAACCCATTGTGTATCGCAATTAGCATTTCTTCTAAAGTAAGGAACCCATTGTATATCACATTTGGCAGTTCTTTTAAGGGAAGGAACCCATTGTATGTTACATCTGGCAATTCTTCAAAAGGAATGAACCTGTTGGCATTTCTTCTAAAGGAAGGAACCTATTCTGTATCACTATGAGCATTTCTTTTAAGGATTGATCCCACTGACAGTTCTTTTAAGTGAAGAAACCCATTGCATATCACATGTGGCAGTTCTTCAAAAGGAAGATACCCATTGTGTATTAAAATTAGCATTTATTCTAAATAAAAAAAACACATTGTAAATCACAATTCTCCTGAATGTTTGTGAGAGACTCCTGAATATTTCACTAAAATAAATCATCGTAGACAATGTGCAACAGTACGATAATGTTTCATCTCAACTGAGCGTTTGCATACTTTGAACTCAAGGTTCCTTTGCTACAACTTCTAGTTGTCTGGACTGATTTGTGCATGTGGAATTTTTTTTTTTTTTCTTTGCATATCCTTTACAGGACATCGCTGTCAACACCAGCATCTTTCAGCTGTATGTTGATTTCTTGGCAAGATTACGCTCAGTAGTTTGCCATTGCTTTCTGAGCGGCCGGCTCACATACCCCGTAGGTTACCGATGCGATTCGAACCACTGCTGATTCTCACCATCATCACGTTAACCACGAGAGTATACGAGATTACAGAGAAAAGTCGTAACCTCTAAGCCAGGAAGCTATTACCAGTATTCTTTGCCATCAGGTGAACCCACTCTGACTTCTCAGGTACTTGTAATTTACGTCCCTAAGTCAAGGATGAGAAGTCAACATGTTTAGTCTAACTTACCGCTTGAACCCGACAATAGAAGTTATTTCAATGGCAGTTACTGCCAAAGAGAGATATGAAGTGCTAGACTTCGCTTATACCAGTCCATGTCAGAAATGTCTGAAAATTATCCAGTGCCCATTTCATGTAAGTAAAAACAACATAAAGACCCTTTCACCTGGCTTCAAGCACAATGGGTATAAAGTGCTCACGCCATATATAGACCAGTCAGCAGTCGATGGGTGATTTATAAATCTCATGCCAGTTGCCTTTACTTCTCGTAGCATTTCCTGGTACCCATTTCAAGCTGAGTGTTTGTTTTTAAAATCTGCCTTGATGTGGATTTGAACACATGGCCATGGGGCCAGCAGGCAAGCCATTGAAAGTATATGGTAACCAAAATGGTTGATTTCTCACTTAATGCCACTGTCATTTTGATAGTGGTTATGTATAGAACATAAATCACACAAATGTGAAATCCAGGGACCCAAGTATATGAAATCAGCTTCGAATTTCTGATTGAACGAACAAATTTCAAATGAACGGCCCTTATATAAGCAGGTGTTCTTTTATTCATTGGTCAGTACTTATCACATGACTATGACATGATCATGTTCAACGTACGCAATTACGTGCGGTGCGGCACAAACGGATTTCAAAAGAACGCCCCTTATATATACTTTCTGACAGGTGCAAAGCTAAACGAGATAAAATATACCTCAAGAAATTGAAGCTTCCGGATTCTTACACAGGTCTTAAACAGAGACCAGATCAGACACTGAGGTCAGTATTTGTATCAAACTTCATGACAATTTTGATCTTCGTCTGCCTTTTACCTCTTACTGGAGCATAGGTCCACAACTGTCTCATACCAAACCATCCTGTTGTTTGCCATCTTTTGAATTTTCTTCTATGTATTTACCACGTTACTCATCTCTTATCTCTGTTTCTCTTTTTAATGCAAGGTATTTTTTTGGGTTTCATCACCTTCCTATACTTCTTTTCAATTTCTTAATGATTACATGGGAGTCGCAGTGGTTTAATAGTTAAGATAGCTGTCCGGGTTCAATCTCCTCCAAAGGCAGAATAACTTTTTTTCTGATCAGTAAGGTTCTGGAGTCAACTCAGCCTCATAAAAATGGATACCAGAAAATTTTAGGGAATTTTCTCGGAAGCAAAGGTGATGAGAAATGGAACTGGACACTTCACTTCCTATGTAATTACCTAGAATATGTGAAAACCAAACACGTTATACTCAAATGGCAGTATCTGCTATGGAACTGTCTTTACCTTTAATACTGTTTTTGCCTTGTGAATTCCACAAGAATGACGACTTTCCTGGTCATTCTATTAACAGGTTTTGTCAATGCATAGGCATTGCAACCCCAGCAATGTTTCATCACCTCCTGATTAACTGAAGCTTGTCTAGTTGTCTCTATGAACTCTACACTGGTGGATCTGTCAGACTATATCAGTTCTTCAGTCCAGTGCAGGTTCCTGTTAACCCTTCATGCACATGCTCAAGAACTGCCATTCTACAGGCTTATTTTGTGGGTAAATTTAGGGGCACAATTTATTTTAATGTACCAATTTGCAAGCCTTAAGTATAATGTACTAGTTTGAACTATATCCTACAATGGGTGGTGTTGTGATATTCTAGTATGATAATTTGATCGCATCCGCATGGTCAAGTGGTTACACACCCGCCTCACATGCCAGTGATCTGGAGTTCGATCCTGGGTGCTGTCAGGGATATGCACTACTGACGAGCTCAAACGAGAGCGAACTTAAGTCTAGTGCTTCCAATCTGACATGAACAAGGCCCAAGGTTCATACCGGAATATGATCAGCATTGCCAGTAGTAGGTTGTACTCAATCTTCAAATCTCAAATCCAGAAACAACCAAATAAATCAATAATATACTAGCCCCGTAATTGTGTATCTCAACTGGCACTCATTGAGTGATGTGGTTAGTCTCACGCCAGCTGCCATTTCTTCACAGGATATTTCCTAGCCTCATTGCAGTCTGGATCAACTTGGTAACCCAGGACAGTTTTACAAGTTCCACCTCGATAGGGGTTTGAACACATGACCACCGAGCCAGTGGGATATTGCAATAAAGGAAAATGCTTAATGAAGTCAACGAATTCAAATATTTGGGGGCATTCATAACATCAGATGGAAGATGTGTGACAGAAATTAAGAGCAGAATAGGCCAAGTATAGCATTGTGAAAATATGAAAAGTATCTAATATAATAAGTCACTTTCATTGAGACTCAGAAAGAGAGTACTGAAATGTTATATAGAACATGTTCTACTGTATGACAGCAAATCTTGGAATGTAATTGAATAAATTAGGAAGAGCTTGGAGGAAATGTAGAAGCAGTTTCTAAGATGAACGTGGCGAATACCTTGGATTGTCAGAGTAACTAACAATGGAAGAGGCTAATGAAATAGAAAATTATTTGCAGTTATAAGAAAACAATGTTCTTTGGTCATATAAAGAGAAGAGAGGGATTGGAGAACATGGTTTCTAGACAAATCTGTGGTGGAAGAGGCAGAAGCAGACTTAGAGATGGTCTAAAACAGTGGCACAGAGGAATATCATTGATATAATTGATCCAAAATACCAAGGTCCAAGAGACATTTTGGCACATTAGTTTGATGATATATCCTTTTGTATTTCTTACGTTTTGAAATATTTCCTCTATTTTATTAGTAGTGTTACAAAGACCAGGAATACCACTATCATCCTTAGTAATGTGTAGTATGTAGTAGTATAAAAATGAAACACTAAACATATAAAAAATAGACTCCATTTAAAAATATTTACATTGTTTTGTTTTTGCTTTTCTGTTGATAAAGACTCCAGCCAAAACATCTATCTGTATTTGAGGTGTTTTTTTTTCCCCATCCATCGAGCTTCTCAGTCTTATTTTGCATTTCGGCTTCCGTAGGAGCTCGGAAGCAGTAAACCCATTTTTATCAATACACGTTATTATAATATCCTGATTTATGTGAAGGAATTGAGGAAAATAAAATATTTTGGCTATGCAAAAAGACATGAATGCCTCGAAAAGATAATTATAGTGGAAGGTGTACCAGGGAAGTGGAGAAGAAATATACCACAACGTAGATGGATTCAGGACGTAAATAATTTACACATGACAGCAACAGAGGCAGGGCATCTGGCTTATGATAATTAGAAATGTCAAAAAACTTTTGTTATAAGGGCAAAATTAGCATACATCATGCCACTGGATGTGAAGTCCCAATATTTCACACCTATATGACAGTCTAACATGAGATTCTTCTGCTTCTCTCCTTTCACCCCTTTAGTGAGTTTTCTGGGTGATATAATGGACATGTTTGTAGCACTGTGATCATCAGCATCATCATCATCATCAGCATCAAAAACAACATCATCAATATAATCAACATCATCATCATCATCATCATCATCATCATCATTATCAACATCATCATCATCAACATAATCATCACCATCAAAATCATCATCAACAACATCAGCATCATCATTAGCATTAACATGATCAACATCATCATCAACAATATCATCATCATCATCATCATCAACATCATCATCATCATCATGTGCCCGGCTAAATAGGTAGGCATCCAGGTATCTCCACAGATCTCAGTGCCTGGCCTTTTGGGTCAGTTATATTTAATGGTATTCCTCCATGCCACCATCTTAGGTCATCCATCGTCACTTCTCTTGGTCGACCTCTTTTACCAATGATCTTCCCAGTTGTCATGGTATTTTCCAATGCCTCTCTTCTCATTACATGGCATAAAACAGCAGTGTTTGTCTCTTTCCTAAAGTTGAATATAATGTTCTACTTGCATTGGCCCTTATCCAGGGTGCTCATTGTTAGTTTGCATAACCATAGCCTGATCTTTCAATTATGAGATTATTATGTTTTTTTGTCTGCCTCTTTGCGACTCGTCTTCAAGTATACCCTGGGAAATAGTTTTCGACAAGGAATCCTGACCAGAAACGTAGCCAAACAGACCAGTTTTTGATATTTTACTGCAAAATTATTTCTTGGTAGCCTTGGGTTGGATTTTTACAACGTAAGAAAAATGATAACATACTCACTCCTGACCCTAGAGTAGTAGATCATACATACAGCCTTCTCAGATGAGGGTGTAAAATAAGGAGGATGTATATGCACTTTCTACATGTTAAAAACCCCAAGCAGTTGGAAATATAACAGAGCTTCTAATTTTCAAAAATAAGACACAATTAGCCACAAAAGTATATTTGTATCATGTGTCAGTCAGGTGTATGCAAAACTGGATCCTCTCTGATGCTAGGGAGTTTGTTCACTGTACTGAAATTTCTCTTGTGTAATTGATGGTGATCCAGTTCCGATTTTTAGAAAAAAAGATGTTCCTGCCCAGTTAAACTGTTGAACTTTCGAACGGTTATATTTGGAGTCCTTGTGTGTGTGTTTCTTTTTCTGCTTGCTGTGATGGGGCTTCATATTTCACTTCCTGGAATCTAGGGGTTTTCTGTCTCGGTGTGGATTTCATCTTTGTTTCCGTTTCTTATGTTTGGTCAGAGTTGCACTTTTGTAAGGCCTGGATTTGTTGAGTTCATACCCCATCTCATGATGTTCTTTGTCCCCGGGACAAATTATTAAATGCTGGAGACGGTTGCCTTTAGGGAGGTATGCCTGTGCAAGGAAAGTGCCCCTTTACAAATCTTATTACGGGATTATTTTTATCTTTTCATTTTATTTCTTTTTCTTAATATTAAGTTTGTTATATATTTACACCAACATTAAATTATGTGCCAGCCTTGAGCTTCGACTGTCATGTTTCTATATCAACAGTAATTTAGGTGTCAGTTTTGACTGTGTCATATAATTATATCAACAGTAAATTAGGTGTCAGCATTGATTGGCATATATTTACACCAACAGTAAATTAGGTGCCAGCTTTGAGCTTAAACTCTCACATATCTATATCAGCAGTAAATTAGGTGTCAGCATTGATTGGCATATATTTACACCAACAGTAAATTAGGTGCCAGCTTTGAGCTTAAACTCTCACATATCTATATCAACAGTAAATTAAATGTCAGCTTTGAGTTTTAGCTTTGTTTTATTTTTATTTCATCAGTAAATTACATGTCAGCATTGTCTTTGTCATAAATTTATATCAACAGTAAATTAGATGTCAGTTTAACTTTGTCATATATTTACATCAACAGTAAATTAGGTGTAACTTCTGAGCTTTATTTTTGTCATATATTTATCATCATCATCATCATGTGCCATGCCGGTAAGCATGGGCGGTCATGTTCTGCCATCTCATTCGATCACCAGAGTCATGGATCAGCTCAGTGTTTCTGTCTCAACCATGCCACAAGACCAAGCCATCCAGGTACTTGCTTCTAGGTCTTCCCCTTGGTCTGGTCCCCTCGATCTTACCAGTTGTCACCAAGTTCTCCAATTCATTTCTTCTCATAACATGCCCAAAAATTTTTGACTGTCTACGTCTAATGTCTCTAATCAGTTTACGATCTTCATTTGTCTCTTGAAGGACTTGTTCATTGGTCTTTCTGGCTGTCCATGGTATTCTTTGCATTTTCCTGAGAAACCACATTTCTACAGCCATCAGATGTTTTTCAGCCTGACTGAACAACAATAAATTAGATGTCAGCATTGACTTTGTCATATATTTACATCATCAGTAAATTACATGTCAGCATTGTCTTTGTCATAAATTTATATCAACAGTAAATTAGATGTCAATTTAACTTTGTCATATATTTACATCAACAGTAAATTAGGTGTAACTTCTGAGCTTTATTTTTATCATATATTTATATCAACAGTAAATTAGATGTCAGCATTGACTTTGTCATACATTTATATCTACAGTAAATTAGATGTCAGATTTAATTTGTCATATATTTACATCAACAGTAAATTAGGTGTCAGTTTTGAGCTGAGCCTCATCAACTCTGAAGGAATCAAAAGCACTCTTCCACACTGTGATATCTACTGGTCAGCAATGTCTGTTAGTGTTCGTTGGTATGGACTTGTACTTCCTGATATCAAAAACATCCACTGTATCAGGGTACATGCTTGTACTCCTCTGATGTTTTATGGGCCATCAAAACCTGCCAAAGATGGGTATGTTTTTGATAACTTTGCAATAGCATATTTAAGTTGTGTCTATCAAAATTAAACCAAATTTAAACTCCACTACATAACATTACAAATAATGTTAACTGTATTATTTCAAAACAGACCAAATGGTGTTTAGCTCAACCTTGTCAGAGCAAATTAAGTGCTGTCTAATTTCATTATACCAGATAATTTTGCATTCACTATACCAGATCATATTGCATTCACCATATCAGATAATATTGCATTCACCATATCAGATAATATTGTATTCACCATACCAGATCTGATCATATTCCATCCACCATACTAGATCAGATTATACTGGCATTCACCATACTAGATCAGATCATATGGCATTCACCATACTAGATTAGATCATATTGCATTCACCGTACTAGATTAGATCATATTGCACTCACCGTACTAGATTAGATCATATTGCATTCACCGTACTAGATTAGATCATATTGCACTCACCGTACTAGATTAGATCATACTGCATTCGCCGTAACAGATCTGATTATATTATAATTTCTGTATCATATTGTATAAACTTCTGACTACATCAATATTTCTGTTCTTTCAGAATTATACAGAAATCTAAACTGTTAGAATATATGGGTAGAATCAACGATGTCTTACAGAAACAGACTCCTTTGGGCTGTGAGCCACAGATTCATTTGTTTCAACTAACAGAAGGTCTCCTGGTAGCTAACTACAAGGTATTTGTGATTTTTATGAAGATCTCAATATATAAAGCCCATAAATGGGCACTCTCCTGCTGTTTATGCTTCACCTCGACACCACAGTGTAGAAGAGGAACAAGATGAGATGAAGATATTTTGTTAACACTCTTGAATCAATATTGTTTGTTTAGTCTAGTCGACGGATCAACATCACGGCACACGGGTGTAACCTATAAGTGCTCCATTCTACTCCTACTCAGGCCTGAGTCTGGAGATTCTCAGCTCAGTGCATGAACTCCACACCACCAGTGAGGATCCTGAAATACTTTGGGTAGATTTTTAACTCAAATTTTTGCCCGGGCAGTGCCGTTAGGCTATTATTTTTTTATTTCCAACTGTCAAAGGATGTTTTACATGAGCAACAATACACATGGGGGTCCGATTTCACTAACCAGAGACCAGGGGAAATTTTGTTACTAAAAGTCCACGTGAAAAAATCCTGGTCCTCACCGGGGCTTGAACCCGGGACCTCCAGCACTCGAGGTGGACACCATACCTCAAGACCATTCAGCCCCCTTAGAGCTCAATATATGAAGCCCATAAACGGGCACTCTCTCGCTGTTTATGCTTCACCTCGACGCTGCAGTGTAGAAGAGGAACAGGATGATATGAGATGAAGATGTTTCGTTAACACTCTTGAGTCAATATTGTTTGTTTATTGTATCATACTCAGTGAGTTTTATCAGGTTGATAAAGTTTAGTGTTGGATGCTTACACAGTTGGATAAATGTAAACAGACTATTAAATGTGTAATTCTAACTAAATTGGAGATGTATACACAGCATGTTTAGTGTGTACACTTCACCAGATTCTGTGAGTGTACACAGCATCTTTAATGTGTACAACCTGTCAGAATGAGTGAATGTGTACAGTATGTTTAATGTGTAATTTTACCAAACTGAATAAGTGTGTACAATATGTTTACTGTATAACTGTACCAAATTGAATCAGTCTATACAGAATGTTTAATGTGTAATTCTTACCAAATAGAATGAGTGTACACAGTATGTTTACTATATAATTTTAAGCAAATCGAATGTGTGTATACATGTTTAATGTGATAAAAGTTCAACAAGAAGAGGTTAAAAGACGAGAGGATCGACTTCATTGTACTGGCTTTTATTCCATAAAGCTCAGTCTCTTTTAGATTCTGTTTCTTTTTTCTTTGTATCCACACAATAATTCTGCTAATAGTATTTATACATTATTTTCTTTGTATTATCCACACAAAGATTCTGCTAGTAGTATTTACACATTATTTTCTTGTCTAATCTGATAATACAGGCAGATGGTGAAATTGCCTTTGTGGCATGTACCTTTCATTACCATAATCTGGTGTCTCGGTGCCTGTGTGGGAGTCCTAACAGGTAAATGTGATGATAAGATCCATGTCACGAGGGAATATCTCACCGTGCCAGAGTTTGTGTATGTTGCTTCAGTGTGAAAGTTATGCAGATATAATAGTTCATGAAGGAAACTGGACCCTCTTTACACACATTTTTGGCATATGGTGGTAGCCACATATTTCTATAGGACAGTGAACACTTGAGGCGTGATGGGATCAACATCATGCTGGCCACATTTACTTCCCAAAGTATTTTCTGGTTCCCATTTTAGGCTGGGGTGACCTGGGAGGTCAATTTAAAAAATATGCCTTGATGTGAATTTGAACCCATGACCACTGCCCAGCAGGCAGGCATGCTGGCTACTGCACTAGCATGGCTCCAACAATGGTTAATGAAGAGTCAGTATAATAGCTCTCCGGGCAAACCCATAGGTTCTGTGTCTCCCTCAGCAAATGTTGTGAGGTGTACATGTTGATAATTCTAGTAAATCATTCTAGTAGATCATTGCAGTAAATCATTCTAGTAGATCATTCTAGTAGATCATTCTAGATAATCATTCTAGTAAATCATTCTAGTAAATCATTCTAGTAGATCATTCTAGATAATCATTCTAGTAAATCATTCTAGTAAATCATTCTAGTAGATCATTCTAGTAGATCATTCTAGATAATCATTCCAGTAAATCATTCTAGTAAATCATTCTAGTAGATCATTCTAGTAAATCATTCTAGTAAATCATTCTAGTAGATCATTGCAGTAAATCATTCTAGTAAATCATTCTAGTAGATCATTCTAGTAGATCATTCTAGACAATCATTCTAGTAAATCATTCTAGTAAATCATTCTAGTAGATCATTCTAGTAGATCATTCTAGTAAATCATTCTAGTAAATCATTCTAGTAAATCATTCTAGTAGATCATTCTAGTAAGTCATTCTAGTAGATCATTCTAGTAAATCATTCTAGTAAATCAGTCTACATTCATTCATTTGCTCATATGTCCTTCATACTAGAACAGCGCTTAAATCCAAACCCAAAAATGCTTATGTTGTTTCACTGTTATTGTGTCTTCAGATTATGAATAACGAAGACACCGACAATAGATTGTACGATTTATTGCCTGGCATAATCTCGTAAGGTATATATATTGCAGAAATCAAACAACATAACCTAAAGAAATAGGATAAATCCTTGAAGTTGAAATATACAACACAAATATTCACACTGTAATTTGAATTGTCTACCACGATAAATTTTAACTCACAATGATGTCTTTTTGTTTGCACAAAGTTGGTTTTTGTAAATGAATGGCAATAGCCTCTGCCAGATTTAACATGCGACCATTTTACGTGTTAAAAAACACATGAAACACATTGTCCAGCAAGTTGGCAGTTGTCACCAAGTTCTCTAGTTTGTTTCTTCACATAATGTGTCCCCCAAAAAAAACGCAGAATAGAAGAACTAAAATGGTATGACAGAATCACTAATGCAGAGTGTATGAAGAGGACTGAACAGTTTTCAATAGATAAAGAGGGGAGAAAATATCAATGGAGCTGGATAGGAAACACATTGAGAAAAACCTGATAAAATTACAATGTTAACTTCTCATCCTTGACTTGGGGATGTACATTATAAGTACCTCAGAAGTCGGAGTGGGTTCGCCTGATGGCAAGTGACACTGGTAAAAGGGAAAGCTGATCCACAAGCAAAAATCAGTCCAGTGTACTAGGAGTAGTAGCACATGTATGGACTACGCCTGAGTTCAAAGCGAGCACAAAACAAAAAAAAAAAAAACAGAGATCTAAAAACACACGGAGAAGAGAATTGGAGACAGATGAATAATATGACAGGAAAAGATGGAGGAAGCTGCAGTAGACAGCAGAAAATAGGATGGCATGACTTGGGTTTGCTGAGGATCTATGCCCCCAGTAGGGGATCAGGGACAGAAGAAGAAGAAGAAGGATTAATCACTAAATGCATGAGGGATTGTGTGGTACATAATGAGCGCGGTGTATTAACATTGTTTTGAAAGAAGACTTTCCTTGACAGAATAAAAACGTAGTCCCATGGCATATGCTGACATGGGGGTTGAAGTGTTATGTCTCGTCATATCCTGTGTCCCCTGGAAGGCTAACTAGGTCAACAAATACACATAGAAGTTGGATGTGCCGGCCTATGGGTGCAAATAAAATTGTCACAACGCAATTACATTTGAAAAAACACTCCAGAAGAAGAAGAAGAGGAAGAAGAAGAAGAATATCCTAGGTCAACAGCATACTGAGATGAGGTGACTCATTCTCTTCCTGCAGTTCCCAGAAAATTATTGGGTTTCCAATTTTTGAGGTAGGGTTAACCTCAGAGCTGTACTCGTCAGAAAAAATAATTCTGTCACTACTGAGAATTGAACCCAGACTGATGACATCTTGGTAAGCCAGCACACTGACCACTTTGCCTCCATAGTTTTTAAAAAACGTAAAGGACATTTTACGTCTTGGGGCATCCTGGGTACATAGTGCTAGCTCCATATTTGTTTAGACCAATCGGGACTCAATAGGTAATTGTGGCAATATCGCTCTGGCCACCATTACTTTCAAAGAACTTCCTGGTGCCAGCTAAGGCCTGGTCGACTTGGGGAGTCCGGGTCGATATTAAAAATCCATCTCAAATAGTATTTGAACACATGACACATGGTCTTTCTTACCACATAGCCAGCATGTCTGAAGGCTGTTGGCAGTCTAAGTGATCCAGAAAATCAAAGGCCGGGGATCTTTGGAGAGACATGAGCACCTATACCATTTGGTCAGGCAAATGATGATGATGACAATGAAGAACAGTAGAAAAAATTCATTGAACCAAAAAGGAACAGAAAAGTTCAGCATTAGTCATTAGTCATTAGTCGTGGTTCCAACACCACAGCAAAGGGTCGTCCCCATTATGCTCCGTTCCCATGTCAGTGAATATCACATAAAATGTTCCTCACTGCCCCATGTGAAAAGTGGAAAAGACAGGAGTCTCGACAAACAACGGCCCGCTCAGGCACACTGCAAAATGCCACCGCCAGAATGTCATCACAAAAGTCCTGAACGAATAATACAGTTCACCCCTGATGGAATTGGCAGTCACTTTCCCAACCA
This sequence comes from Cepaea nemoralis, assembly GCA_014155875.1. Classification (NCBI taxonomy): domain Eukaryota; kingdom Metazoa; phylum Mollusca; class Gastropoda; order Stylommatophora; family Helicidae; genus Cepaea; species Cepaea nemoralis. The sequence goes on from JACEFZ010011164.1 coordinate 247,596, forward strand.
GATGTTCACCCACAAAGTCTCGACATTTATAGATATTGCCATTGTTTTCTAGCCACCACGCCATTTTTCCTCTGAAATGTAGATCATGCAACAAAACAACCCCGAACAGATGCAAAGAAACATCTCACTGTACATAATGCCGTCACCAGAATGCCAACACACAAGTCCTCCTCAAAAACACAGTTCATCACAGTGCATTGATAACACTAGCAAAATCAGCAGCCACACATTTCTGCATTAGGCAAGAAAACTGCTCGCTTCTGCGACACACCAGCCGCCATATATTCAGATATTTCTGGATGTTTTTGTTCCATTTCTAGATGTTATCTAGCCAGCTATGCCATTTTGAGCATGCAGATCACACCACAACACCTCGGACAGATGTAAAAAACATTTCACTGTACATAATGCCATCTCCAGAATGCCAAAACAACAGTCCTCCACAAAAACATGGTTCATCGTCAAAAGAAGCAGCAGTCAACCAGAAGACCAGCAGCCACACATTTCTGCATAAGGCACAAAAACCGGTCAATTCTGGGACATAGCCATCCGCCATTACTCTAAACATGCAGCAGTTCAGCATTAACCCCAAAAAAATGAATTCAAATGAAGAGTAAATGTTTGTTGCTTAGTTTCTTGTTTCTAGTGGTCAACATTCTATGCCGATTTTTTACCCCCAGACTTTGGTCTTCTGCCTCACTTTCTTGCCTGGAGGATGATATTGACCCAGACTATGGTAAGATTAGTTTGTCTTAGACAGCTTTCTCATCAGGTCACGTTACCTGCTACAGTATGTCAATATACAGTGCTACCATCTGATAGCAGACAGTACTACATGCTACAGTATGATGGTAGACAGTACTTCTGCAACTGTTTGACAGTATGCAATACTATCATATGACAGTAGACAGTTCTACTCTACAAGTATACCATATAACAGCAGACAATGCCTCCTGCTATGGTATGACAGTGAGTGCTTTCGGCGGGTCGCCCTGCAGAAAGAGACCAGGCCTTATGGGATCAAACCCAGGTCAGTGAAGTCTTTCTCTTTCTGGTGACTGCTGATTCCATCGACGATGAACTGTACTTTTCATGGAGGACTTTTGTGTTGGCATTCTGGCGGCGGCATTATGCACAGTATACCTGTGCGGGCTTGACGAAACTCCTGTCTTTTCCACTTTTCACATTGGGTAGTGAGGAGCATTTTGTGTGATATTCACTGGCACAAGAAGGAAGCATAATGGGGACAACTCATTACCATGAAGTTGGAACTGCGACTAACTAACTAATTAACTAATCAAATATCTAGCCTTTTAGATAAGAGCAAACACAGGAGGTCTGGTGTGCAAGCTGTATACAGTAAAAAATCACATAGTTGGAAATGGTGGAGTATTGATACATGACAAGGCAGACATGGTTGCGGCCTTATGGGAGCACGTGCACACCTCGGAGGAGCAAATGGATTACCATGGTCTGGCAAGAATGAGACAACGAGGAGTGACGAAGGGATCTGGCCGATGCTCAACACTCAAAGGAAAGACGAGACGAACTTATAATCAGATTGCTACTGGTACTATTAGTGTTGGAACTCTTCGCTGGCTGCTGAGGATGGGGACGGAGCACTTATGGGAATGCCCCGAATACTGTGATGACGATTCCTAAATCAATCAATCAATAGTTGGAAATGGAAAAATTGTTACACAAGCCTCTTACATTGAATGGAATCTGTCTAGAGGAGGAAAGTCTTACACCAGTGTTTGCTAAAGTCAGACACACTGAGCTTTGCTGGCAAAACTAGGTGGGCATACTCTTCTCAAAAGAAGAAGGGGATGACAGTATTAACACAATAATATTACTGCCATAACTATGATGCTGAAATTGAGGCAATCAAGATAGTAATAGAGAAATTACTAAATACCAGCCATGGTAGACAACCTGTGGTGATATTGACAGATGCAAAATCAGTAATAGAGGCACTCCTGTCTGGGAAATTACCAGTTCTAAGGACACTACTTTCTGAACTTAGCAGTCAGCATAAGGTCACTATACAGTGGATACCATCCCACTGTGGAGTACCCGGAAACGACAGAGCTGATCGATTGGCTAAGGAAGGAGCAAAAGAAGAACAGCCTGATGTGCCCATTACATTCCACCAAAAGAAAAGAATGATCAAATCAGTCAGAAGGCCACCAAACCCTACTCAAGACGACTACCACGTTATGGACAGACCAGAACAGGTCATTATTCTGTGCCTCAGAACAGGACACAATAGATTACGCAACCACATGTATACAAAATTCAAGATTGGTGACACAGCCATGTGCACATGTGGTTTGGCGTCGCAGACAGCAGAGCATATACTCCAGGACTGCCCAAACTACAACATATCCAGGCGAACCTTCTGGCCTAGAGAGACAACAGTGGAAGATAAACTCTATGACCGCTGAGTGAACTAAAAAAGACTGTTAGATTCATACAAGAGACAACATTGCAGCTATAGACATATTTCAAGCGAACGAAAGAAGAATATTACACAATTAACAGTCTGTGTTATTACAGCATATCTTTTGTTTCCTATAAAAGCCTCCAGTTTTTAAGTGGCATTTATTAAAAGTAAATCGCTAAAACGTTTCTTTGCAAAGTACATGTGTAACAACAGACAAGACAGAGCAAGGCAGAATAAGATCATATCAGAGCTGTATGATTCAACATATAGCCACATAGATCTAGTTAAAATGATGGAGCTCTGTGGCGAAGCATAGTGAACTCATTTTGCAATCCCGCATACTGCATTCAAAATTAACTGCAGGCAATTTAAAAGCTGACCACCTTCTGTTGATTTGTAACATCGTCTGTTGTTCAGAAAGCAGTGGCAATCTAGTGAACATAAACATACCTAGTAAATCACAAGCAACCTGAAAATACTGGGGTTGACTGTGACATCCCGTACAAGACATTCAATCTAATTGTAAATAAAACTATTTTTAAACAAAGGAGAGTTCATCCATGGTAAACATAGCAAATTTGATTTATTTGATTGTATTCTGAGGAATAGTGAATTACAGCAAATTTTTTCAAGCAGAAACACTTGGAACCCAGATGAAATTGATAGATTGAGAACCCGTATGTGGAAAGAATGAGATTAAAGGGGATCGGCAGGGGTTCCGGAATAATCTCAAACTGAGAGGGAAGACCAGGAGAACTTTCAATCAGATAGCAGTGGGAACGATTAGTAGTATGACTAGCTGTTGAACGAGGGGACGGAGCACATGTGGGAATGTCCTGAGTGCAGTGATGTCAGTTCTTGGTTCAACTCAACTCAAGCAGAAATATATAATGCTCATAGTCACTGTGTGCATTCACATGATTCACAAAGGAAATACATTGCTTTGTAATATAAATGTATCCATTAACTACCGCTGGACAAGTTGTCTCTCAATATTATATGTTCTCACATGTTTCAGGGCTCCATGATTATACATGCATTATCATAGTCAGAAACATGCGGCACAGGTTCTTGGAATGCAAGTTTACAAATCTATACACCAACAGAGAGGCCCTTGGTGAGCTGAAGTTTATGTTTATTAAATCTAGTTAAAACTTCTTCTGCCTCCTCTTCTTCGTTCCTCTTTTGATGGAGTGTGTCTCACATAGTTATGTATCTGAAAGGTCAGTGTTTCGGACTTCAACAGGAATTAGTTTAAAGTTTACTTCTTCTGGACAGATTTCATCCAAGATAACAGGCTGTGTCTACCCACGGGGAGGTTTTTTTTTTCTCTAATAATTTTGCCAGGGTAGTAAGTAGCTTTTTGGCCTACTCTTTGCAATTTCCAACTGCCGTGGGATTTGCGCATGCATGCACACACAGACATACCACACAACACCAGACTTGCAGGACCTAGCAATTAGGGACTCCCACAGAATCAGTCTTTTACAGATGAATTGTAGGTAACATTTTCTCCACAAGTCACAAGTGATTTGTTCTATGCAGAAATCTTTTGAAATTGTTCTCTATTGTAAGCCAGATGACCTACCTCTGTTTCTGTCATATGTAAATTATCTGTCACATCTAGAATCTGTTAATTCCTTGGACTGCTAGAGTAACCAACAACAATTGGTAATTCTTGAAAGAAGTGAATGAAACTAGAACATTATATGTAACAAAACAATAAGAAAGAGACAAACAGCTTTCTTTGGTCATGTGATGAGAAGAAAGACATTGGAGAACATTGTGACAGCTGGAAAGACCAAGGGGAAGAGAATCAGACCAAAAGAAATAATGCTGGAGATGGTGGCATATCAGCAGAGTTGATCAGGAACACAAAGATTGATAGCTCTGGAGAGACATAAATGCTTATGCCAGGTGGCAGGATACTTTATGATGATCTAGAATGCATGTATATTATGTGTCCCCCCCCCCCCCCCTTTATTTTTTCTCTCTCCCCCATCCCACTCACCCCTTTCTGCCCCTGGTTTCTCACCCTTTCCCTCTTTCAATGCCTCGCTGTATAATTATATATATATACACCAGACGTTCATATACTTTTAACATGCCCAACATATTTCATTTCCTCTTCTGTATTTGTCTTAATAACTAGTTTCCTTCAGTATTGAGTTCTTGGATAGATCTGTTTATTGTTTTGTTTTCTTTTTGTCAAATGATTTTTTTCCCTTCTTTTTTGGCGTATCTCGCTTTTAACTCAAGTGTAGTCCATACACACTATTTCTAGTAGCACTGGACTGGATTTTGCATGTGGTTTAGCTTTCTCTATTACCAGTGTCCCACGCCATCAGGTGAACCCACTCCGACATTGGAGGTACAGTGGTACCTAGGGTTATGAATGCCTCAGGTCATGAACAATTCAGGTTACTTACAACAACTTCGAACATTTTATGTATCGGGTAATGAACAGTGCCTCGGGTTACGAACGAAGGCGGGCGAGAGAGAGAGAGAGAGAGAGAGAGAGAGAGAGAGAGAGAGAGAGAGAGAGAGAGAGAGAGAGGTGTAACATTGGAGACAAACAATCGCGTACAGTACATACAGTACTACAGATGAGCTTGTGGATCTTCAGAATGAACAGCTAAAGACATTAAGGGAAGAGCAGTCATCCGATGATGAGGAGTCAGTGACAGTTTCAACTGCCAGAATTAAAGAAATTTGCAGCAAGTAGGCAGACGTCAAAAATTTCATTGTGAACCATCATCCAAACAAACTTGTTACTAACTGGGCAGTAAACCAGATAAATTATAACACAATGGCCCACTTCAGAAAGACTCTCCAGCAAAGGAAGCAATAAATTTCACTTGATAATTTCTTGGTGCAGAAAGATTCCCAGTCGGCTGCCAAGAAACAGCGACAAAATACTCCTGAAACTAATGATTCAGAATAGCAAAGAAAGTGACAAATTTTGCATGATCGTTTTCTTGGTAATAAAGATAGACTAAATTTATTTTTGTATTTTACATTTAATTCATTTGGTTGTTTTCTTTCTCTTTATTTAATACGTGAAGTACGTGTATTCTTTGCGTTTTGTCAGGTAAACGACCGGATATTAATAAAAAAGAACGATTCTTTCATCTTGTTTGTTTGCTTGTGTTCATTGGCTTGAGCTCCATCGCAAAGTCCTGTATGTCGGATGAAGGCATCCTGTTGTCCAACATCAGTGTGATGTCATACAGGACCTGAGGTTTGCGTGAGTATCCGTTGTCCCATGTCTGGCTTATTGGTGTGCAGACTGGTGGTTCCTCGCCATACAGGCAGACACTCTCCGACTTCGGAGGAATCGGCGATCCTATTGACTTCAGCCAGGACCCCGAAGGGACCTGTTGCCCAGGACGCTCGGCGAGGACGCGTCAATAGGTCTTGGCCAGTATATAACCCGGCCCTGGTGCCTTGGAAACACCTCTGCGTCCCATTCTTTCATCTTGAAACGGATTGTCTTTATTTCATTGATTTCAATGTTTCGGGTTACGAACGTTTCAGGTTACGAACTGAGTTCTGGAACGAATTAATTTCGTAATCCGAGGTACCACTGTATTTGTAATTTACGTCCCAAAATCAAGGGGGGAGAAGTCATCATTTTAGTACAACTGTCCGCTGTAGGGGTTGAACCCCTTATCTCAGCATCAGCACACCGGAAGTTTAACCCTTTAATAACTAACAAAAGGGAAATAACTCCGCAAAATTAATGACTTGATATTTTGTAAAGTCATTATACACAAATTGGTTTGACATATAAATGTCCTAGATGACTAATAAACTAGAAAAATGGACACAGTTTAACATAAAGCAACATTAAAAACAATAAAACAAAAAGAAAGGTTTAAAAAAACATTTTAACTGGGAAAAAAATGTGAAGAACATGGATTCTTATTGATTCAACCATCTGACCTTACAATGAATCTTTAATACTCATGTTCACATTTATATTCAATTTAAAACAATATACTGATTCATAATTGTTTCATTATCTTTTGTTTAGCTGATGGTTTTGCAACATTTACTCCAGTAAGGAAAGATGATAAAATGAGCCATGTCTCTCTTCTCAATGAGATCAGCTTTCCATGGAAGACAACCTTATTCAAGGGCATCATAAAGGTACATAATTCAACTCTTAATAAACTACAAGCCAGCTGAAGTTGCTCAAGATTGTCCCATATCAAACTCCATTTAGAGTGGCTTCATTGGTTGAGACTCTACGTGTCCAGATCAAGAAAAGTGTATTGCTCATGTCCCATTCTGCAAGTCACTTCTGGTAATCTGTGTTTTTCAGTTTTAAGTTGCTTTGTAGCAATAGGCTCCAGATTACCCATAAGGTGAGTGAAATGGGAGACATGAAAACACACGGCGAAGAGAATTAGGTACAGAGATAAATAATATTGGGAGAACATTGACAGAGATAAAGTAGATAGCAACAGATAGGAGATTAGGGGGGGGGGGGGGGGGGGGGGGGGGGGGGGAGAGAGGAAATACAAACACATGGAGAAGAGAATTAAAGACACAGGTAAATAATATGGGCAGAGCACAGACAAAGCTGCAGGAGACAGCACAAATGGACGTGTTACTAGTGCTGTGATATTGGTTCTCATCATCGGTGTAGCAGATCCTTGTTGTTCACATTCAGTTGTCACTGTCATTCCCAGAATTCCAGTAAATAATTACATACATTTTAAAGTGTTCGAACGGAAATGGTCTACTTTTGTCCATTAGCATGGTTTTATAATATGAACAACTCCTATCAACATCATTCATTCATTCATTCCTTTGCAGAACCTCGCTCCCGTAACAACCTTCTGGAACACTTCTCGAATCACAAGCAAGATGTCCCGCATTCGATACACCCATCTGGAGATATCCGCCACATCCTGCACCCATCTTCTCTTTGGCCTTCATCTTCCTCTCTTCCTAAGCATATACCCCTCCATTATTGTTCTCTCCAAACTTTCATGACGTTTCAAGTGACCAGAATATATCCATTTTCTTTGTTTTATCATCTTTAATAGCCAACCCTCTTCAATATTCAGCTCTTGAAGTATGGATGCATTTGTTCTTTTCTTTACCCAAGATATTCTTAGAACCCGTCTATAACATTTATATTCAAAGGCATTTATGCGCTGTTCAGCTTGTTTAGTAAGTGTCCAGGTCTCACAGGCGTATGTTGCAATGGGAAAGATGCATGCTCTTAAAAATCTAATTTTTGTAGTTCTATCTGTCCCACTCCATAATTTATTCAATTGTTTTAGTCTTTGAAGAGCAATTGATAGTCGTCGTTTAATTTCTTTCATTGTGTCACCATTGTTGGTAATCAATGACCCAGGATATTCACAATTTTCCACCACCAATCTTTCCTCATTAACGTATATTTCTTTCTCCATAGTAGTTTTATCTGTGTTTGCTATGTTAAGATATAAGTTGTGATTTTCACTATTTCTTTGGGTTGAGGTTATTAAGTTTTCTATACCATTCTGTGATGTGGATAGTAATACTGTATCATCAGCATATCGAATCTCTGGTATTTCATGATCACCGATATTTAGGACATCAGATTGCTCCCTGGTTATATCATCTCTGACATTTCTCATTATATTTGTGGCGTACAGGTTAAACAAATAGGGTGAAAGCACACAGTCCTGACGGACTCCTTGCTTGATGTCAAACCAATCAGATATTTTGCCATCTATTCTAACCGCTGCTTGTTGGTCTAGATAGAGCATTTTTATGAGTTGCACTACATGTGATGGAAAGCCCATATTCCTCATGATTTCCCAAACTTTCTGATGTTGTACACAGTCAAATGCCTTTGAATAATCCACAAAACATGAGAATACGTTTACATTAAATTCTCTGCATTCTCTATTATTAAATGCATGTTGAGTATGTGATCTCTTGTTCCTCTTCCTTGTCTAAATCCAGCTTGAACCACGTTAATCTCTTGTTCCATTTTCTTATGAAGTCTTCCCATTATGATTTTTAGTAGAATTTTACTTGCATGACTGATCAGGGCAACAGTTCTATAGTTGGTGCATAATTTCAGATTGCCGTTTTTTGGTATTTGAATGAAGATAGTTCTCTTCCAATCATACCTCTCTGGCCATATACCGTATTTCCATATCGTTTTACATAATGCGTGATAGATTTGTATGCTTTCTTCTCCTCCAGCTTTAATTAGTTCAGCTGGTATCTCATCACATCCAGGTGATTTACCATTCTTCAGGTTCTTTATAGCCCAAGCAATTTCATCTAATGAGGGTTCAGTTTCTGTCTCTGCTGTCATTGGTTCATGTGTATAATTCATATCCTCAGAGTCATTCATATCATACATTCCAGTACAGAATTCCTGCCATCTTTCTATAATATGTCTAGATTATGTTAAGCTATCAACATCACAAGAAATAATTAGGGTATATTTGAAAAATATAAAATCATAACTACAAAGTTCTGGATTGTTTTCTGCAATTGTTGCCTGCTTGTGATTAAGAAGACAATCTTTCAGATGTGTTAGTATCCTTTATTTCAGCAGAGCACACTTTGTAGTTGTGCAAAGACATTGCTACCTTATTTAGATACTATGCCATGGGCTAGATTGAACTAATTCACAACATTTTTCACAAGTTCAAGACCTTGACATAGTTCTACTCCTGTTGTTTCAAGTTGAGTGATTGTTATTGCTAAAATGCTGAAGATAGACTTCATATTGGCAAGGTTTCCAAAGTATAACTTAAAAACAGCAACTTAGAAACTTTGACAGAGGAAACTTTGTTGCTGAAACTAGCAACTTTCTCAATGTCATCGTGATTGATGTAATAATAGAATTCTGCTTAGAGTCAGGTTTTTCAGTATGTGAGTTTAGGTTCTGGAGGCAGAGGCACTAAAAGGGTGATTTATTTGAATTTCTGCACTGGTGATGAAGTTGTAATGAATATTTGTTTCTTATTAAATGAACCATAGCTTAAAGAAGATTTTTTTTTAAATATTTCTTACTAGGTCAGAAAGTCAGAGTAATTTTTTTGTATTTTTCACATTTAATTTGTTAGGGGGAAAATACATAAAAATGTCATAATATGACCTAAAACGGTCATAATGTGACCTAAAATTATTATAATGTGACCTAACATAGTAATAATATAACTTTAAAAGTCAGAATTAGACCTAAAAATGCTGGAACATGACCTAAACCCAAAAAGGTCAAATTATGCACTTATATGCCAAATAAAAACCATCTAATGGTAATCACAGTAAGCTAAAACATGGTTTAAAATAATTTCATATTCATAATAAGGATCAAAATACAGAAAGTTTGAGGACAAACTATGCAGATGTAATAAGCTCAAGAAGCTTTTATAAAAAATATATTTGGGTTGTGTCAGCCTGAAGATGTACGAAGAAGAACAATGAGGACCCCAAAAACATGATATGTCCCTCCAGTTATTTTTAATTCTTTTGCAATTTGTACTCATAACTGAAAAAAGATCAAGGATTGCAGTAGCCAAAAAAGGCATTTTGAGAGAAACAACTATCTCAAGTAGCATCAATACTGAACTGAAAAGAAAACAAAGTAATCACTATACATATCTGGCCCACAGCACTGTATGGCTCTGAAACATCCACTGCAAAAAACGCAATGAAAATAATTTGAAAGATTTTTTTAAAGGAGTGTTTTTGCAGGATGTAGAGAATAAACTGAGCAAAAAGTAATCAAGTAAACCAATTCTGATAAACAGAAGAGAAAATATACAGCTATTGAACATCATACAATGTGAAGGTTATCTTTGCTTGGTCACAATATTTGGTTACATAACCTTTACAGGACGTAGAGGTCAACTTCAGCATTTGTTGGCTGTTTGTGATTCCCACGCTGGTTTACGTTTAATAGGTTGCCATTGCTTTCTGAACAGCCGGCACTCATACCATTGTATAGATATGCAAGGCAGTTTGTTTCCAAATTGCCCACAGCTGTCTTTCAAACGGGGTATGGTGGATTACGATTCATAACCTTATCACCACAGAGCTGGCGGGTCACAATAAGAGACATAGAAATGCAGAAAGGCAGGATACAGATTTAAAAAACAGAGAACATCATAGCAAACAAAAACTACATTACACAAGCAGGCAAGGATATTGGGGGTACTGATTTACGATCACTGAAGAGAGTTGCTGAGAATAGAAGACAATGGAAGGACATGAATCAGATAACTTCAACACCAGTCTTCAAACTGAATAGCCTTGTGAATAAATGAATTGAAATATTCCACCATTTGTTTGTTTTTTTCTAATAGGATGTTGGCATTTTGGATCTCACACTTCTTGATCAAAATGGAGAACCATTTTGGACAGTCAGCTCAGCTGTTTCTGTAGAGAATTGCACTCAGACAAGTATGTCCACTCATTCTCTACCTAAACATACTCACCATATGTTCTTTGGCTGCCCATACATCGCATACTTTTCTATACTCTTTGTTTAGTGTGTTTAGTTTAGTTTAGTCGATGGATCAACATCACGGCACACGGGTGTAACCCATAAGTGCTCCGTTCTCCTCCTAACTCAAACCTGAGTCTGGAGAAGCTCAGCTCAGTGCACGAACTTTGTAGCACCGGCGAGGATCCTGAAATACTTTGGGTAGATTTTTAAACTCGAAATTTTGCCCGGGCAGCGCCGTTAGGCTACTCTTTTTCGATTTCCAACTGCCAAGAGATTTTGTACGTGCGCAACAATACACACGGGCATCCGATCTCACTACCCAGAGACCAAGGGAAATATTACTAGAAGTCCACGTGAAATAAATCCCGGTCCTCACCGGGGCTTGAACCCAGAACCTCCAGCACTCGAGGCGGACACCATACCTCGAGACCACGCAGCCCCCTATACTCTTTGTACAATACAGTATTGTAATGAATTTAAAAACAGAAGTCACAAACAATATGTTGCACGATTTATTGCCTGGCATATTTTGCTGCATCTCGTCAGGTGCATGCTGCAGAGTTATATATCATGTGCCGTGAATACATGAATAATACTTTGGCTGAAATACTTAAGACGCGTGGTCACAGGTATTTTTCGAAGGTAGAGAATTTGTTATCCCAACAGTAATATCAAATTTAGAATGAACTCTTTCTGTTTGCACACAACTGACTGGAACTGCCTAATTACTAAGGCCTCATTATTTTTTTAGCAATCGTTTATTGTTCATCGAATACAGTATATGAAATGCTTTTTCTTTGTTAACATTATGAGCATAGTTTATGGAGTATTGAAAAATCTCAGAGGAGGGTGTTTTATAGCCAGCCGGCTACACATGGATTCCTGAAGACTGATTAACTCTCTTTTCCAATCCACACTGGTATGTGTTTGGCTACTCAATTTGCTCATTGTCTTTCTGTTCTACCTATGGATGTTGCTTGACACTCAAACTGGAATTGATCAATGCAGTTTGATTTGGTGTACAGAGACAATGGCTCTTTCACAGATGGAGTGAGTATCAGGGTGGTTTTATATCTGATTATTGGTTCAGCTGCAAAGATTGTTTAGCTCACTGCTATTTTAAGTCGATCGTGTTTTCATTTCATTACATTTTCCCTAGAAAGATCAGCTGAAGAAACACTCAAATTTTGAGGACTGCTGATTCTATGCGGGTTGGTTTGGTTTTTCTTCCTCCTCCTCTTCTTCATCATCCTTTTACTTATTTTCTTCTTCTTCTTCTTCTTCTTCTTCTTCTTTCTCTTCATCTTCATCATCCTCTTCTTCTTTTACTTCTTTTTTTTTTCTTCTTCCTCATCTTCCTCTTCTTTTTTTTCTACTTCTCCTGCTTCCTTTTTTTCTTTTTCTACTTCTTCTGCTTTCTCTTCTTCTTCACCCTCTTCTTCTTCTCATTCTGTCTTTTATCCTCCTCTAGAGCTTAGGCCCCCAACCAACTCATGTTTGTGATCAAACTTGGTGCAAAAAAAAGTAGATCCTTTCATCTTTAAACCCCTTAAACCTGTTTATGAAAATATTATACATTCTCCCTTGTTCCACTGCTGTCTACTTAATTTGTTTATTTCAGATCAGTTTGATTTTGATCCCAACACATACAGAGTCATGCACTACCAGGATGACGTAGGACAGCTGCACCTGGAAATTGGAAAGGTGAAATATATCAACTATATAATCTTGTGCTATTTGTATCTGTTATTTGTGGACATGAAATTAAGAGTTCTCTTGTCTTTAAGGAAACATTAAAAAGTTTCCTGATTTGGTCAGGTAAATTCTTAAGTAACAATTGGGAATAGAGACAAGTATTGACGAACATGAAATATAGGCCAACTTGATTTGAACATAATGTGAGACATGGAAGTCTGCTACAGAAAATAATGAAAATAATAGATAATAATGAAATTAATACCAAATCTAGAATATATAATATTAAAAGTTCTACTTTATAGGTCAGAAACAGTTCTACTGCAGGGGGAGTGGTGTGTGCGTGTGCATGCATGCATGCTTGCATGCATTTCTGCCTGCTAGCCTGCCTGTCTGTTTGTCTGTATGTGTGGATGGATGAATGGATGGATTTAGTGAGTTTGTGTTTGTGAGAAAGTATTTGTGTATGTCAGGGAGTATGTATTTGTGTGTTATTGAGTGGGTGCATCACTGTGAGAGTTTGGATAAATAATATAAGTATGTATGCAGGTTTGTGTGTATGTGTTTATGAATGTACATGTGTCTGTCTGCCTGTCTGTCTCATAACATGGTAATATGCATTGCTTATGTTTACACCATTCATTTAACAATATTTTTTTTTCCTATGTGAATGTAACATGCACAATGGTGAACAAAAGATGAGTTATTGGAAGGTGGAAGGGCCGAATGTAAGATGGGCATGCGTGCCCAATTTGTGACCCTTTGAAAATCAAGTTTGTTCATCAGAAACAGTTCTATTGCAAGGGTCAGTGTAGCGTAGCATATACTACTAGGATGGAAAATAGATCAAAGTAGATACAAAATAGTCTTCTACGAATAAAGAGTCTAACCACTGCTGAAGAAGCAATCAAAGGGCTCGAAATTCTAGACGGATGATTTCCAAAGTCCCAGAACGAATCACTACTTCTAAACAGTGGCAGATGGAAAGTTATGACGACCAACTGTACTGAACATAGACAGTATGTCAAGTGATTCCTGCTAACGTGCCTGGATGTAAATGACCCCCCACCGTCTGATTCATTCTCACAAGAAGAAGCTAGACAAATTTATATGTATAGATACAGTCCTTTCACTCGTCACACAATCTGATGATACTATTAGATCTAATTCTAATGTGGTAATGACAAAAATAGTTGGTTAAGTTTATAAATATAACACAGCTGTTTAATTCTAAACACACTTCCTCTTTTTCTTTTTCTACTTTTTCTGCTTCCTTTTCTTCTTTTTCTACTTCTTCTGCTTTCTTTTCTTCTTCACCCTCTTCTTCTTCTCATTCTGTCTTTTATCCTCCTCCATTTCTCCATACAGTTCCACTGTATGGGTCAGAAACAGTTCTACTGTATGGGTCAGAAACAGTTCTACTGTATGGGTCAGAAACAGTTCTACTGTATGGGTCAGAAACAGTACTATTGTATGGGTCAGAAACAGTTCTACTGTATGGTTCAGAAACAGTACTATTGTATGGGTCAGAAACAGTTCCACTGTATGGGTCAGAAACAGTACTATTGTATGGGTCAGAAACAGTTCCACTGTATGGGTCAGAAACAGTTCTATTGTATGGGTCAGAAACAGTTCTGTTGTATGGGTCAGAAACAGTACTGTTGTATGGGTCAGAAGCAGTTCTATTGTATGGGTCAGAAACAGTACTATTGTTTGGGTCAGAAACATGGAGAATAATTAGAACAATTGTTCATGAACAACATTCTTTATCTGGTGCCTGCACAGAATAGGAGGACTAAAATGGTATGACAGAGGAACTGATACATAGCAGAGAGAGTTAATTAGTTGCATATTCTTTACAGGATGTTGCAGTCAACCCCAGCTTGTGATCTCATGGCAAGAACATGCTCAGTAGTTTGCCATTGCTTTCTGAATGGCATGCTACTGAACATTAACTTGTCAAGAGATCATATGAACTCTAACCTCAACATTTAGCTGAGAGAGAGAGAACTAAAAAATTCCAGAAAATCAAAAGTGAAAAGATGCCGGCACAAATAAGGACACACACTGAGACATCCTGATAATAGTTTAACTAGAAAGTCCTTTCTTTAGAATGCACAGGGCAGAAGAAACACAAAGAGACCCCTACACACTTTGAGGACATAATTAGAGTCAGAGATAAATAATATAGGAGGACATGGATGGAGCAGAGGAGATAGCAGGACAATTTGGTGGAGTTGATGGTCTATGCTCCAATAGAAGATAAATGGCATCAGAAGAATATCTGTAGTAGTCTCATCTTCATATTTGTAATTCTCTTCATATTACAGTTGGACGATGGAAGCCAGTACTTAAGCCATGCATCCATATCCCTGGCTTTAGCTGTCATCAACAAAGCTTTCAAGAGACACTATTCAACTGGAGAATGATTGTAGTGATCTCATCTTCATAGCTGTAGCATTTTTGTTTTATGGTTTTAATACAAATGTTTTTATCAGCTTTATTGCTCTTAAGCTGAACAAACTAACTTCTCAAACTGCACAGTTCTAAAACTATTGTTATGTATGCGTAGCCTATATATATATTACTACTTCTAGTGCACTGGACTGGTTTGTGCATGTTGCTTAGCTTTATATACAGGGTGGGGCAAAATGATCTGACACATTTGTAACTTTAATAAAACTAAATTAGAATAAATGAATAAAAAAGTATTTTTATTTATCAAATGTACACATGATGCCATTTCATTTCATTTTCTTTTAAAAATTACACCAGTCAAATGTTCGCCGTTATTGTCCACACACTGTTGAAGACGTTCGCGAAAGTTGTCCATAACTCGGTGGATCATTTCATGTGGAATAGACTCAATTTCTTGATGAATTGCATCTTTCAATTGTTCAATAGATTGGAGGCGATGAATGTATACCTTTAATTTTAGGTATCCCCAGAGAAAAAAATCACACAGGTTCAAGTCAGGTGATTGGGCAGGCCAACCAAGGTCACCTCGGAATCAAATTAAATGACCGAGGAACATCTCCCTCAAAATTTCCATTGAACGTCTAGACGTGTGGGTTGTTGCGTCATCTTGTTGGAACCAAACATTATTTCTGACGTCAAGTTCATCCAGCAACATGCCATATCATTCACAGTTAACGGTCACTGTAACATTGTCTTCTTCAAAAAAGTATGGACCCAATATGCCAAATTCTGCTATCGCACACCATACAGTTACATGAGGACTCTGCAAGGGGCGTTCGTGTAACTCATGAGGATTGTTTTGGGACCAATAGCGGAAATTTTGCTTATTCACGCTCCCACGTCAATGAAAATCACAATAGCAGTACGGGGAACCTGTTGTTGAATTTCCCCACACAATACATTATTCAAACAACATAAAACAAAATGGCATCATGTGTACATTTGATAAATAAAAATACTTTTTCATTTATTCTAATTTAGTTTTATTAAAGTTACAAATGTGTCAGATCATTTTGCCCCACCCTGTATTAACAGTGTCCCTCGCCATCAGGTAAACCTACTTCGACTACGGAGGTCCTTGTAATTTATGTCCCAAGACAATGATGAGAGGTCAACATTTTAGTCCACCTGACCGCAACCACATATATACAAAATTCAAGATTGGCAAATCAGCCATGTACACATGTGGATTGGTGCCACAGACAGCAAATCATATACTCCAATACTGCCCAAATTATGACACATCTAGGCACACCTTCTGGCCTAGAGAAACACAGTGGAAGATAAAACTCTAAGGACCACTGAGTGAATTAAAAAAGACTGTTACATTCATAGAACAGGACTGTGCAGTGAAGGGCAATCACCACACAGTAGCAGTCATCAAGTCAGGTAAATGTCGCCCAAAGTCCAACCTCCATGCCATGGTGGTAGTCGTCTTGCGAGGACCACACTCTGCAGAAAAGATCAAGAAAGGGGTCGAGGAACCCAGAGGAACAGCCAGCTTCTCAGAGTGCAATGCCATGAACAGAATACGAAGAAGGAATATGGCAACAAGCGCCGCCACCTAGCAAGCATCTGCACGGATATGACAGAGGCAGTGCCCAGGGAAGAAACTGGCTTCCCACAGCTGCAGGTGCTAGGAGTGGTGTGAGGGCATGAAGCACCGGGTGCACAAGGCTCTCCTCCCTGAGAGAGGGGGGCTTGGGAGAAGACATTTCACAGGTATGAAACACAGAACCACGCAAGTACAATGCAAAATACTGAACATCTCAAATGCACGGCAGGAGAAAGACACCCGGAGTCATGACTCAGGTGGGGACCTGCCTCCCAGAGAGTGTCAAGAAGGTAAAAGGGTCAAAACATTCTGGGAAGGAGGATATCTTCTGACGATCAAAAGCCCCCTGTTATGCTTGCTCCATGGCAAAGTTTTTATCATATACGAGAGACAACTTTGCAGTTATAGATGCATTTCAAGCGAACAAAAGAAAAATAAGTCCAACTGACCGGTGTAGGGGTTGAACAGGCTAGCTCAGCATCAGCACACCAGAAGTTTAAGAGCAAGCGCTCTTATCCATTCGGCCATGCTGACCCCCAAAACTATTTATACTAACAGTGTATGTTGATATTAAAATAAACTTCACCATCTCAAACTGTACATTTGTAAAACTGTATAATCACAAGCATGTTGAATAGTTTAATAAACTTATTTTTCTCAGACTATACATTTTGACACTTTAAAAACAATATACTTTGAGAAACTGTGGATCTGTTTTTTTTTTTATTTTGAGTTTCTTAGTTATATTTTATGAAATGGTTTAGTCTGTTGCAGTACACTGTATTGAAGTATTTTGTGTTGCAGTAGAATGGAGAAACAGTGTTTTTCATGCTTTTCACTTTATGTTAGGGATTAGATGTATGATGTCCACATCTAAATCTAGCACATCTGGTCTGATTCACAGTGTGAATGGAATGGATGTTTACAGATAAGGGTAATATAGTACCCCCTCCCTTTGATCCTGGGCTAATGAATCAGACATTCTTGGATAAAGGTAAATAAATATTTGGAGAAACCGTGTGCATAGTAAAAAACATCCCTCAGCTGTTAGAAATCAATAAGAATAGATGAAACAGGCTACTGCTCAGGCAAAATTTCAAATGAGTAAACCTATCCAGAAAATTATATTTCTAGAAAGTGCGTTTCTGGTATATGCATAGTTAGATCCTAGCCAGTGCTAAAAGATTTATTCTTCTTCGCACACCTTCAGATGTCAGTATGAATAAATGCAAAGAAAGCAGCAGTCACTTTGAGCTTGTTGACATCTCCATACAGTTTGTCCTTATATGGAATGGGTCTAAGCCAAAATAGTTTTCTCTGCTCTGCTTGGACACTCCTGCGTTTTGTCAACAGGCTATACAATGCCCTTCTCAAACCTGTATTTGATGAACAGTAAATGATTGCTCAAATATAGTGAATCGTTAGCAATTAGGCGGTTTCAACTGGTTTTATGTTGGATTAGAAACTACTGTGGGAATAACAAATGCTCCACATTCAAACAATAACAATACCTGTGACTATGTGTTTTAATTGTTTCAGCTTAAGTGTTATTCATGTATTCACTTTATTTGAAATATAACTCTGCAGTATGCACTTGAAGAGATGCAGCAAAATATGCCAGGCAATAAATTGTGCAACATATTGCTTGTGCTTCTGTGTTTACATTTACATTCTTCAGTATCTCCTATCTTTAGTTTATTAAACATGTGGTATTTTAGCTTGCTGTGTTATGTGCGGAGTCTGAAGATTATTTGTTCTTTTTGGTGATGTTGGTAATAGATGGCCCTGGTGCTCTAATTTCCACTAAGTTGTTAAGAGCTTTGTGCACTGTATTGTGAGTTTCCTTGTGTGATCTAGGGGAGGAGATTGGAGCACTTATGGAGTTATTTGTGTGCGATGAAAGTGATCCTTTACTACAGCAGAAAGCAAACCACTCACTTTGTGTATTCAGTTATGTTCTGCATAGCAGAAAGCAAACCGCTATGTATATATTCAGAACAATGGACAAATCAGCAATTAGACATTTCAAGAAGGAATGAAGAAAACTATTTTTCAAAGTTCAAAACTTAATCATTTAATATATAAAGAGGAACAATCTGTACAAATCAAATGACATCAGATTTCTGACTTCACAGAATTGTCATAAATTTGTGATCAGTTTTCTTGAATTTCTTAGCTCCATAATCATCAACCGTGGAAATTGTTTGAAAGAAGTCGAATGGAGACTGGCCATAACAAGGCAGAGGTTGAACATCATATAGAGACTAGGGCACAACACCAGCGAACTAGTTACAGTCAGATTTGAGAACATACTTTCTTTCCTCTTGTCATGACATACTCCATCTTTCCCTTTCTTACGGTGTGCCTGAAGTACATGAACTATCTTTCTGAGTTTCTGATGCGAGTAACTAGTTATCTTTGTGAGTTAACTTCTTGAAAGATTCTGTGTTTTATCCATCCATGGCATTCTCAATATCCTATCAAATAGCTACCACTGAATTCCTCACTAGTCTGCTAATTGTCCAAGATTTTCTTCCATACATCATAAAGTCATGATCACAACATGGAATTACCTTTACCCATATTAGACAACAGTATTTTTGCAAGCTGAAAAAGACATATGTGAATAGAAATTGACAGCATCTGTTGCAGCCCAATAGTTCCACAGGAAACATCAAGCGATTGAAATGAGAATGGTGATGGACTAGTTTTTTAAATTCTTGATATCAGCGCCCAGTGTGTTTGGTTGGAAGTCTTTACATTACACAGTGCAGACCTGATAAGGCGAACTCACCTGGGATCCAGGAAATGGTTCTTCTTATCAGAAATTCCTCTTATAAGAAGTTCAAGCATATAGTAATACATTTACAACTGTACAATACAATATTGTTCTTCACAACAGAAATTCGCCACGATCCAGGATCACCTTAAGCAGTTTGCACTGTAATGACCCAATCACCTACAGAGTGCCAATCAGTCTAAAAATATAGTGGCTAGCACCATAAGCCCAATAAGCCTCATGGTGTGAACAGGGGTCCTGTACATTAATGTTTTGTTTTTTACATTGCAGATTGTTTTTTTACATTACAGATTTTTTTTTACATTACACTATGGACCATATGGGATAAAAACCCGGTGCAATGAAGTCAACCTTGTCGACTTTTAAGCGACTTTTTTTTTTTTACATTACACTACGACAGACATGGCCAGCATGTTAGGCATAATGGTTCCGGAGTTATACTTAGCATGGCCTGAGTGTAGATGGATGAAGGTTTGATGCCTGAACTCATCATTCGCTATGGGAGGGAAAGACTGACCACCTATGTATCCATGCACTTAGGCCTAAAACATGTGATGCTGCTAGCACTTCACATAGCCACAGCTGGTTCCTACGGGACTTGTGTAGGACAGACATCATCATCATGTAGCAGGACCTTTGCAGAATGTGTCTGTCCTCATAAACTCTCCCTGCCTCTTACACTTTGACACCTAGAGGTCTTGAATGCCCTGTGATCTGACAGACAGCTAGCATTATATTATATGTGAGTTTCAGTCAAATAAACTCAACATTTTGAAATCTACAGTCTACCTAAACAAACACAACTGGCTATGATTGGCTTAAAAGAAAAATGTTACAATATATCAGTTTGTATAAACAAAATGTAACATTCAAACATATTAAACAAGGAGTTAGAATGTAAGAGGATTGACTTTATTGTTACACTTTATTATGTTTTGATTGCTCGCTCGCTTTGAACACGTGCTACTACCAGGGTAAGTTAACAAGTAAGTTTTCATTTACCTGCCATCCCACAGAACTGTGTGACTTATTTACTCGCCCTTGTAACTTTATCTACCCAGCTATGCACCACTTTACGTGCATAAGCACTGAAAACCCACCTTGGCGGGAGACATTTCGCGAATGACACCGAAGTTGAATGTGAACTGAAAACGCGGTTTAGAAAACAGAGCATGCAGTTCTATGCAGCCGGTTTAGAAGGACTGATAAAACGATGGGATAAGCGCATCAATGTTGGTGAAAATTATGTTGAGAAATAAAGGGACAATGTATGTATACAAATAAACTGTTTCAAGTTGTTATCATATTTAGTTATTTTTCTACCGCCATTTGTGAATTACTTATTAACTTACCCTCGTACTTTTAGTGCACTGGCCTGATTTTTTGTGTGGATTAGCTTTTCTTTTACCAGTGTCCCTCACGTCAGGTGAACCCACTCCAACTTCAGAGATACTTGTAATTTACGTCCCCAAGTCTAGGACGAGAAGTCAACATTTTAGTCCATCTGACCAGACATGATGCTGTTAACTATTTTGTTTTCGTCAGTGTTCAGATTCGATGGAATGTCAGTATTTCTCTTCTTCTTGGTCCATGTTATTCTATGAATTTCTCTGCAAGTTCAAAAGCCCAGATATTCTTCTTTCATGATTGTTGATTGATTGATTGATTGATCTAGGAACCGACATCACAGCATTCGGGACATTCCCATAAGCGCTCCGTCTCCATCCTCAGCAGCCAGCGAAGAGTTCCAACACTAATAGTTCCAGTAGCAATCTGATTATATGTCCGTCTCGCCTTTCCTCCGAGCGCCGAGCGTCGGCCAGAACCCCTCGTCACACCTCGTTGTCTCATTCTTACCAGACCATGGTGCTCCATCTGCTCCTCCGAGGTGTACACGTGCTCCCACAAGGCCGCAACCACGTCTGCCTTGTCCTGCATCAATACTCCACCAAATTTTGCCGAGCCAGCCAATCTGTCCGCCTGTTCATTCCCCAGCACACCGGCATGCCCAGGAGAAAAGATCCAGGTGATGCTTACTACCCGTGACCTCCGAAGCGAAACAAGCCACTCTGCACGAAGCCTACCTGTTCTCACCCTTCTCAGCATGCTTTCTGAGTCAGTTACAATCACAATGTGTGTATGTATCGTGTTTTCTATCCAGCGGAAAGCTGCACTGACCGCCTCCACCTCCATTCTTAAGCTAGATGTAGTGTTATCATACGCCAGGCTCTCCTGCACCAAACGCCGACCATTAGTTTTTGCCAAGAACCCCCAGGCACTTCTCCTACCTCTCAACACTGACCCATCCGTGTAGATAATCACATCACCCGGGCGAGAATTTTCATGAATTAGTTGCTGAATTTCCACTTCCGTGGCCCCTGCTGGCCACTCCCTGCACTCCCGGTTCAATGTTATTACAACTCTGCACAAGTCTGACTGCACGGCTGGCACTCTGACCCACTCCTCTCCTCGCCTGATGTTCTCCAAGGGGCACACCTGTCTGATCGTATCCTCCGCCTGAGCCATCCATGATTTCCCTCTTATCAGTCTCTGACCCTTAACTACGTCCAGCGCCTCATGCAACGGGTGATCTGTGTCTGCAGCTACTCTGAGGTATGCCTTCGCTTGCATCACCTTGTGCCTACTAGCAACAGTAGGAAGACCAAGGATGTAACGCATACACACTACTGGAGTGTCTCTAGGTGCATCCCAGAATGACCCGCATCGCTTCATTCTGTATGCGCTCTAATTTCACCAGCTGACTCTTTGAGACAGTAAGCATTCCTAGTCCATAATCAATCACTGAGAGGATCAAGTGCTGGTATAGTGTGAAGAGCATTCTCTGCTCTATGTCCATTGCAGCCATAGTTTTAAGTGCATTGAGTCCCTTTTGCGATCTTGTCACAACCGTCTCCACATGGTCCTTGAAGGACAGACTCCTGTCAAATGTGATTCCCAGATACTTCAGTTTGTTCTCTCTGTTGACGCTTCTACCATCTATCGTGAGGCTTGGGGTATCATCTCTCACAATCCTATTGTCCAGAGAGCACCACAACACCGCCGCCTTTTCCGGGTTGATGACAGCACTCATTTCAGTGCACCAGTCAATCACTTTGTCCACTGTCACCTGTAGCTCCTGGGCTGTTTGATCCCTATTTCTCCCCTGCCTGTATGCAAGAATATCATCTGCAAATGTTAGAATCCTTCCAACCCCTGGTGCTTCTAGGTATGCAATCTTGCTCGTATACACATTAAAGAGCACCGGTGAGATAGCAGATCCCTGTGGCAGTCCCGGGGTTAAAATATGTGGCTCTGAGGTCCATGCGCCTAGACGGAGAGCAACTTGACGAGAATGCAGGACGGCTCCTATCCAGTTCACCAACCAGGGATTGACCCCCTTCTCCATAAGTGCGGTCATCAAAATATCATAGCGAACTCTATTGTACGCATCTTCGAGATCAAGCGCTGCCGCCATCGTTTCCTGTCTACTCTGGAACCCCTCATAAACGTCAAAGGCAAAGGTGGCTGCATTTGACCAGGTATCTTTTCCTGGCCTGTAGCTCCCCAGGCCTCTTGGAAGAAGCTTCCCCCTTTCCAAAAAATCCTGCAGCTTAACAGCGACTATCTTCTCTAAAACCTTCCCAAATGTATTTTGAAGTGTGATGATCCTAAAGCCTGCAAGCTTTGAATGATCCTTGTATGGTTTTGGGAGAGGGATGAGATAGCTATGCAGCCAATCCTGCGGTACTGACGCTGTCCTAATGCTCTGATTACAGCAGCCAGCCATCTCCTTCAGGTCCACATCGCTCAAAGCCTTCATGTGGCCATACCTAACACTGTCAGGCCCTGGTGCCGTGTCTTTTGCCTTCTGCAAAATATGTTTAACATCTTCAAACAGTACGATGTCTTCGTAAGGCATATTCTCTATTGTGCCAGATAATTCCACTCTAACTGCATCCCTGGTATCCGCATCACTATGATTGGTCTGCTCTAAAAATCTCTGGAGAAACGCCTCCCCTTTCTCCTTGTCTGTTGTCAAGCGTACCCCATCCTCTTTATAAATTGTTCCCACTGTCATAGGCCGATCTTTTCTTTGCATTTGTCTGTACAGTTTCCAGAATTTATGCAGTGTTTTATCACCTCCAATCTCCTTCATAAAACACTCCCATTTTACTTTCTTGGCCTCTGCAGCACATCGCTTGAAAGCCTCCACCTTGTCTTTCTTGTCATTTTCCGCCATGTCCACTTCCTCTCGTGAGCTTAGGGGTGTCTGTCGCAATTTCCTTAGCTGCTTCACTGCAGCTCTCTTTGCTTTCCACGCATTGTCTACTTCTGGGGTCCACCATGGGGGCTGCAAAAAAGGAGTTTTAACAGTCCTGTTGCATGCCCCATGTCTGAGGCGTCCAAGAAGGCTGTCGCTCCGCTCATACCGAAAGGTCTTGCGCGCTCTCCCGGCCTTAACTTTCCTGGACTTAGAGATCAGGACTGAGCATGGCATGTGATCACTCCCATGGTCATTCAAAACAGTCCACTTTACATCAAGGACTGATGACTGGGAGACAAGTGCCAAATCAATAGCAGTATCTGCATCGCCAGGCCTCATTGCCATTCTAGTCGGCCTACCATCATTTATGCAGACCACCTCGGAGTCCACCATGGCATCCGCAAGTGCAATTCCTTGTCGATTTTCTCCACTACTGTCCCAATCTCTGTTTCTCGCATTGAAGTCTCCACATATGAGTAGCCTATCACCTGGTAAGTCCTCTAATTCCTTAAGCCAGTCCCATTGTTCCTTTCTGACAAAACAGTCCACTGTGGCATATACATTTATGATGTTCCAACTTAAGCCACCAATCTCCATTTGTATACCCTGGACCTCCCTTGCACTGTGATTCCACTGGCTCAAGTCAAGTGCCACATGCTTTACTCCTCTCTTCACCAGCAGACCTTGCCCATGTCTCTTCTGCCCAGTGGGGTTTATATAACTGACGTACCCAGGGCAATGGTATTTATCTGTATTTAACTCCTGGAGCATGAGGACATCAAAATCACATAATAGTTTCTCCAATACAGGACCTCTCTGCTTGGCACTACGACAGTTCCAGTATCCCACTCTTACGTGGTTGAAACCATGATTGTGAAATTGTCCATGACTCGCATGCATATGTTACCATAGGAAAGATGCAGGTTCTTAAAATAACTTGTTTGCTAACATAGTGCCATCAGCTCTTAACACTGTTTAACCTCTGCACTGCAATGGCCGCCACTTCTTTCAGACAGTACTCATTGCTGTTGATTGTGGAGCCAAGATATATAAAGTTTGTGACATTTTCAATTTCATTCCTGATTGGGATTTTTGGTTGACATGTAGTTTTGTGGGCAGGTTTTCTCATTTTGAAAGTTAGCCAGGATAGTGACTTAAATGGCCATCTTTATCAACAGCAAACTTGAAAATATCACATAAACAAATATTCTGTGTTACTATATGTGTATATTTCAGCTTGAAGGACTTATCTAGTTACTTTACTTTATGTTGTGTGGTTTCTGCAGTATGTACCTGAACTATGTCAGGCAATAAAGCATGCAATCTATTGTTTGTGTCTTCATTATTCAAATGTTACCATGGAGTCAAAGAATAAGATAAACAATAGACAAACAAGTAAACAGAGAAGAATTAAACAAGTAACAAACAGATGTAAAGTAAAAACACAAGCATTCATATAAATAGACAACGCATAATCCATTCATCATGTGCCATGCCAGTAAGGGGTGGTCCTGATTTGCCATTTCACTTGATCACCAGAGTCGTGGATCAGCTCAGTGTTCTTGTCTCGACTATGCCACATAGTCAAACCATCCAGGTATTTACTTCTGTCTTCCCCTTGTTCTCTTCCCCTCGATCTTGCCAGTTGTCACCAAGTTCTCTAATTTATTTCTTCTCATAACATGTCCAAAAAATGTTGTCTGTCTACATCTAATGTCTGTAATCAGTTTACGATTTTCATTTGTTCTTGTAGGACTTGGTCATTGGTTTTTCTGTCTGTCCATGGTATTCTTTGCGTTCTCCTCAGAAACCAACTTTCCATAACCATCAGATGTTTTTTAGCTTTTTCAAGAAACAATACACACATCAAAAAGTAACAGACTTTTTTTTAACATGTCTTGAGGCATGCTGGGTATAATATGGTGCTAGCCCTATATTTGTATAGACAAATTGGAGCTCGGCGGGTCATGTGGTCAGTATCCTGCCAATCACTTTTACTTCCATGGAGATCTCCTGGAACCCATTTTAGGCTGGACTGACCAAGAAGCCATGGTCAATCTAAACAATCTGCCTTGATGGCGATTGAACCACACGCTCATCTAGGAGCCATGGTCAATCTAAACAATCTGCCTTGATGGCGATTGAACCACACGCTCATCTAGGAGCCATGGTCAATCTAAACAATCTGCCTTGATGGCGATTGAACCACACGCTCATCTAGGAGCCATGGTCAATCTAAACAATCTGCCTTGATGGTGATTCAACCCCATGCTGACCTAGGAGCCATGGTCAATCTAAACAATCTGCCTGGATGGTGATTCAACCCCACGCTCACCTAAGAGCCATGGTCAATCTAAACAATCTGCCTTGATGGCGATTCAACCCCATGCTGACCTAGGAGCCATGGACAATCTAAACAATCTGCCTTGATGGTGATTCAACCCCATACTGACTTAGGAGCCATGGTCAATCTAAACAATCTGCCTTGATGGAGATTCAACCCCACACTGACTTAGGAGCCATGGTCAATCTAAGCAATCTGCCTTGATGGCGATTCAACCCCACACTCACCTAGGAGCCATGGTCAATCTAAACAATCTGACGATGGCAATTCAACCCTATGCCCTCCATGCTGGCAAGACAAGCGAGCTAGCCACTGTGCCAACACCGCTCCCATTTAACAGTATGTGTATCCATTACTACCCGGCCCTGTGGCAAAGGGGTTACAGATGCAATTTGTAATCCCGCATACCACATTCAAAACACAGCTGCAGGCATTGCACTGGTTTTTATGAAATGGTATGAGTGCCAGTCATTCAGAAAGCAATGGCAAACTACTGTACTTTTGCTAAGAAATCACTAACAGCCAAACAAATGCTGGGATTGACTGTGACATCCTATAAAGGAAATGCAACTAAATAAATTTTTAAAACTCCATTATTCACAAAAATAAAGCTAGTATTTTCTTTCCCTGACACATCTTATTTTTAAGCAACCTGTATGTGTGTGTGTGTGTGTTATGTTTCCATTGAAAGTAAAAGCACAGTGCTCATTTGCATGTCACAAAGGCACATTGAGAATGCAATGGTAGGGCTAAATTGTCAACAACTGAATGGCACATGAAGGATACCATGTTCAATATTATTCCAGCTGTTTTTACTTTCCTACATAAATCTTGGTGTCCAATTTGTAGGCTGGGTCGACCCCAGTGTAGCACTAGTCAAACAAAATAGTTCTACATCCTGTCTCTGCTATCCTGTCTGTGATAAACTGCCTCTGCTATCCTGTCTCTGCTATACTGTCTCTGCTATCCTGCCTCTGCTATCCTGTCTGTGATAAACTGCCTCTGCTATCCTGTCTCTGCTATACTGCCTCTGCTATACTGTCTCTGCTATCCTGCCTCTGCTATCCTGTCTGTGATAAACTGCCTCTGCTATCCTGTCTCTGCTATACTGCCTCTGCTATCCTGTCTGTGATAAACTGCCTCTGCTATCCTGTCTCTGCTATACTGCCTCTGCTATACTGTCTCTGCTATCCTGCCTCTGCTATCCTGTCTCTGCTGTACTGTCTCTGCTGTACTGTCTCTGCTGTACTGTCTCTGCTGTACTGTCTCTGCTGTACTGTCTCTGCTGTACTGTCTCTGCTGTACTGTCTCTGCTGTACTGTCTCTGCTGTACTGTCTCTGCTGTACTGTCTCTGCTGTACTGTCTCTGCTATACTGTCTCTGCTATACTGCCTCTGCTGTACTGTCTCTGCTGTACTGCCTCTGCTATACTGCCTCTGCTATCCTGTCTCTGCTATCCTGTCTCTGCTATACTGTCTCTGCTGTACTGTCTCTACTATCCTGTATCTAATATCTTGTCTCTCCTGTGCTATTTCTTCTATCATGTATCTACTACCCTGTCTCTACTATCCAGTCTGTACTATCCAGTCTTTACTATCCTCTCTACTATCTAGTCTATACTATCCTGTCTCTATCTAGTCTCTACTATCCTGTCTATACTATCCTGTCTATACTATTCAGTCTCTACTATCCTGTCTATATTATTATGTGTCAACTATCCTGTCTATACTATCCAGTCTGTACTATCCTATCTCTACTATCCTGTCTTTACTATCCAGTCTTTACTACCCTGTCTCTATCTAGTCTCTACTACCCTGTCTATACTACCCTGTCTATTCTATCCTGTCTCTACTATCCAGTCTTTACTACCCTGTCTATACTACCCTGTCTATTCTATCCTGTCTATACTATTCAGTCTCTACTATCCTGTCTATATTATTATGTGTCAACTATCCTGTCTTTACTATCCTGTCTTTACTATCCAGTCTTTACTATCCTCTCTACTATCTAGTCTATACTATCCTGTCTATACTATTCAGTCTCTACTATCCTGTCTATATTATTATGTGTCAACTATCCTGTCTATACTATCCAGTCTGTACTATCCTATCTCTACTATCCTGTCTTTACTATCCAGTCTTTACTACCCTGTCTCTACTATCCTGTCTATACTATCCTGTCTCTATCTAGTCTGTACTATCCTATCTATACTATCCTGTCTATTCTATCCTGTCTATACTATTCAGTCTCTACTATCCTGTCTATATTATTATGTGTCAACTATCCTGTCTATACTATCCTGTCTATACTATTCAGTCTCTACTATTATGTGTCAACTATCCTGTCTATTACTATCCTGTCTATACTATTATGTATCTACTATCCTGTCTATACTATCCTTAACATAAATAAGTATTCCATGTGTTCCCTTTATTCCTCCATTGTTTTAACTTGAACAAGGTTAGTATTTTGTATCCTGATATTACAGTGAAGTGACATACATCACTTTAATTTATACAACAATGTGCACTCAGAAAGCTAGTGAATACAGAAATGTATACCACAGTAACACAACATATCAGCTTTGCACAAGAAAATAAAATTTAAAAAAGGCTTAGTCTCAAACATGTCAGAATGAGACCCTCAAACTTGTCAAATGAGCATAATGGAAACATTTTTAAAAACAAGTTAGTTGCATATCCTTTACAGGATGTAGCAGTTAACTTCAGCATATGTTGGCTGTTTGGGATTCCTGGGCAAATTTACGTTCAGTAGTTTGCCATTGCTTTTTGAATGACCAGCACTCATACCATTGTGTGGAAATGAATGCAAGGTGATCAGTTTCCAAACCGCCCACAGCTGTGTTTCGAACGCGGTATGTGGGATTATGATTTGCATTTGTAACCCCTTCACCACAGAGCCGGCATGGAAACATAACAATCTGACAATAATATTGCAATGTAGGCATTTTAAAAATACACAAGAATAGCCACAGACAGTAAATAAGAAAGCGATATTTGACAACAAAAGCCTAGGATCAGACATGAATAACACAATATTGTTATGTACAACGGACTGGCTTATGACATTAATATCACAATTGGCAATAACAGACCAGCCTCAAATATTGAATAACAGCATAAAGATTTGAGAATGGACTAAAATAATCACAATATAGCAATCTCGCAGCAAGAGACCAGTCTCAAACATGTTATTTGTTGATAGGCCAGCCTCAAACATGCCAGTTAACAACAGCCTCAAACATGCCAGTTAATAAACCAGCCTCAAACATGTCATTAGATAATATGCCTTCCTCAAGCATGTCAATTAACAAACATGTCATTAGATAATAGTCCAGTCTCAAACATCTGATTAGATGTCTCAAACATCTGATTAGATTAAGGACCCAGCCTCATCAAACATGTCATTAGATAACATATGATCCTAAAACACATAATTAATTAATAAACCAGCCTCAAACACACCAGGTAACAGACCAGCCTCAGACACGTCATAAGTTAATAGCCTAGCCTCAAACATCTGATCTGATTATGGACCAGCCATTAGTTACTAGACCTTCCTGAAACATGAATATTACAATGTAGAAAACAACACAAAAAAGATATTCCTCATGGTGGATATTACCGAAGGAATGAGAAATGTCAGGCCTTCACACAAAGTCACAGAATAATGATAACTTCCAGATCATTCTGATAACTGGTACCCATTCTGTGACACTGGGTCAACTCAAGAGCCATACTGACGGGAAATAATCCTGTGACAACTGATTTTCCCCCTAGACACTATCAAATACTGACAAAGTGATGCAGCTTTACAGGACAGAATTACGAAACATACAGGACCTTGCAGCTACTAGCCGTCATCAGCAAACAAAAACATACACAAAACACAACATATAATCATGGAGAAGACCCTCCAGTGACTACTTTAAGGCATGAGAAGAATGAACAGATGAAAAAATGAGAACAATGAAGAGAACACGAAAATATGAAAAAGAGTTGCTACTTATCTCAGAATCCCAGTCTGAATATTGACAATGAGATACCTCAAACTGAGGAGGAAACATCACCAACCTAGGCCTAATATCAAGACAATCTGTATGGGCAGGTGCTGAATTATGAACTGATGACATCATCATATGCCTCTGTAGATGTGATGTTCTGGTACTGGTTCCAGCAACACTCCGCTGATTAAGGAGCTTGGAGAGCTATGTAACAAGTCCAGTACTGGTTCCAGCATACTCCACTGATTTAGGAGCTTGGAGAGCTATGTAACAAGTCCAGTACTGGTTCCAGCAACACTCCGCTGATTTAGGAACTTGGAGGGCTATGTAACAAGTCCAGTACTAGTTCCAGCAACACTCCGCTGATTTAGGAACTTGGAGGGCTCTGTAACAAGTCCAGCCCTGGTCCCAGCATACTCCACTGATTTAGGAGCTTGGAGAGCTATGTAACAAGTCCAGTACTGGTTCCAGCACACTCCACTGATTTAGGTGCTTGGAGAGCTCTACAAGTCCAGTACTGGTTCCAGCACACTCCACTGATTTAGGTGCTTGGAGAGCTATGTAACAAGTCCAGTAATGGTTCCAGCAACACTCCGCTGATTTAGGAGCTTGGAGAGCTATGTAACAAGTCCAGTACTGGTTCCAGCACACTCCACTGATTTAGGAGCTTGGAGAGCTATGTATTGAAACAACTGACTTCGCATCCAAGACATTTTTTTTGGGGGGAGGGGGGGTGGTGCCATTTAATAGAACCATTATTACCATAGAAATAAAACTAAGATATCTCCAGTCTCTGAGTTCATTAGATCATACAAGAGCAAACTAAACATGAGCAGATTCATCACCACCACAATAAGAAGACCAAATTCTCTCTCTCTCTCTCTGAGAAAGAGAGAGAGAGAGTGAGTGAGTGAGTGTTAGAGTGTGTGTCTGTGTAAGAAAAACATTGAGATAACTGAGTGCACGCATGTCATGTAACATGCTATTCCATATTTTTTGTGTATTCTCATTTTTCATACTATCATTTTGAATGCCACTTGATTGCATCATGTTTAGTATGAACATATGTACATTAGAGAGAGAGAGAGAGAGAGAGAGAGAGAGTGTGTGTGTGTGTGTGTGCATGCATGTGTGTGAGAGAAAAAAGACAATCATCAGTGTATGTGTGTGTAAAATGTGGGAGTTTGTTCATACTAGTTTAAGTGATTATGTGAGGCGTCATGTATGTGTCTAGATGTGAGGAAGTGTGTGCGGGGAATGTGTGTGTAGGGGGATGTGTGTATGGGTGGGGGATGTATGTGTGGGTAGGGAGATGTGTGTGGGTGGGGGATGTTTGTGTGGGTGGGGGATGTTTGTGTGTGTGGGATATGCAGGTGTGAGTGTGGGATGTGCCGGTAGGTGGGGATGTATTGGTGGATGGGGAGATTTGTGGGGGATGTGTGGGTGGGTGAAGGGATGTCTGGTGGGTGGGGGATGTGTGTGGGTGAGGGATGTATGTGTGGGTTGGGGTGTTTGAGTGGATGGTAGGAAGTGGGTGGGGGGGGGGGGGTTGTGTGGGTTGGTTGGTGGGGAATATGTATGTGGGTGGATGGGTGTGGGGTGTGTTGATTGGTGGGGAGTGTGTGATTGAAGGTGTGTGGATATGGGTGAGTGGGTGGGTGTGTTTGTAGGGAGATGTGTGTGGGGGGATGTGTGTTAATAGGGAAGGGTGAGTTGGTGGGTGTTTAGGTGGGGGTATGTGTGGGTGGTGTGTGTGTGGGTGGATGGGGGATGTGTATGGCTGGGTGAGGGTGTATATGGCTGGGTGAGGGTGTATGTGGGTGGGTATGTGGGAGTGTGGGGGTGTGTGTGGGTGGATGGAGGGTGTGTGTGTGTATGGGTGGGTGACATGTGTAAGTGGGTGAGGTGTGTGAATGGGTGGGGGGGGGGTCTGTGTTGGTGGGTGGGGATATGTGTGGGTGGGTGGGGGTGTATGTGGGTGGGAGGTGGATGTGTGGGTGGGTGAGGGATGTGTCATAACATTGTAATATGCATTGTTTATGTATTCATTTGACACTGTATTTTCCTATGTGAATGTATCATGCACTATTGATGAATGAAAGATGAGTGACTGGAAGGGTCGAATGTAAGACGGGCCTGCGTGCCCAATTTGTAACCCTTTTAAAATAAAGTTGAATATCTCTCTCTCTCTCTCTCTCTCTCTCTCTCTCTCTCTCTCTCTCTCTCTCTCTCTCTCTCTCTCTCTCTCTCTCTCTCTCTCTCTCCATTCCTCCCTGAGGATGTAGTGTAATAGTAACATGTATTCACTGGAGAAATTAACATGTCACATGACAGCACATAGTTTAAATAGTTCACTTACAACATACCAAATAAATGTTTACAACATCATAAACAAAGAACCTGGAATAGTATCAACAATTTGAATAACTGAATAGAGAAGTTAGCAATCCTGAAATTGCATCAATATGATGCTTTAATATTTAAGTAAAGAAGAAATGAACACACTGAGAGGAAAGCAAAACAATATTATATAAATGAAGAATCGGCTATAACAATTCTGAAAACATATTTAGCAAACTACTAGGGGAATTCATTAAGTAACAGAAATTTATGTTTGAGTCAGGGGAGAGAGTACGCATTGGAAGACAGATGTTAAAATGGAGGGTGCAGGAATCCACTGAGAAAGTCACGATGATCATCTTTTGGCATATCAAAGGCCTTATAGTTATACTGATGCATTTCTATGAAAGGAGTAAAATTGGCTAGTGCTGGACATGCTAGCGAAGAAAATTACAGCCCGCGATACGATCCAAATATCTGGGACTTCTGTCAAAAGGAGTATTGTTGCTGCATGACAACCTCCAATCTCAAAAAGTGGATAAACTATGTGCTCTGAAATCTGAGGTCTTGAAATATCCAGCATACAGTACATACTTGGCATCATCTGACTTTCACTTGTTTGGATCCTTGAAAGAACAGTTGCAGAGTTAAGGTTTTGCAGATGATGAGGTGATGGAGGCAGTGCAAAATTGGTTTAACACCTTACCACGAACTGTTTCCTAGAAGGCATCAACAAGCTAGTGGACAGATGGACCAAGTGTGTTGCCAATCAGGATACTATATTGAGAAATAACACATGCAAAATGTCTAGTTCGCACTAGTGCAAAACAAGTTATTCATACACTTCCTGTTACTTAATTACTTCCCTTCATAGAAATAGAAACTTATGAAAATAACTCATGCTGTGTACTAAAGCAGTACCCAAGAGGATCAACATTCATTCTTTGATGTTTACTGAGAAAGGCTGAGTACTTGTACTTTTTCTGTGTGTGCACTGAAAGTTCATTGTTTCAATAAATGTTCCCCCAAACATTAGTCAGATGTTTTACTAACTGTATCTGATGTGATGAAGCAAGTATGGCTGCTTTTTTTTTTTTTTTTTTTTTTGGCTTTCTTTATAACAAAGAAGACACAAACAACAGATTGCACATTTTAATGCCTGACATATTTTGCTGTATCTCATCAGGTTCATACTTTACATCACAGAATGATTTATGATCGAGCAAGGGTTGTGGAGAGGACTGTAATACATACCCCTTGAAAAAGCAATTAAAGCTGAAGGA
The DNA here is from genome assembly GCA_014155875.1 of Cepaea nemoralis. Taxonomy (NCBI): domain Eukaryota; kingdom Metazoa; phylum Mollusca; class Gastropoda; order Stylommatophora; family Helicidae; genus Cepaea; species Cepaea nemoralis. The sequence goes on from JACEFZ010011164.1 coordinate 281,298, forward strand.
CTTCTGACTGAGCCTCCAATTATTTTTTCTATTTCATCCTTTAGGAGTATTTATGCTGGAAAACACAGCTGTCATTCCTTTCATGCTATAGCATGGTCCATCTAGCATCCCTGTACCTCTAGTAAATATATGTCACAATGCTATGTATAAGAACTCCATACATCACTGAATGTCCAGTTCTGACCCATGTAGCTGTGATACAGTACAGCGGCTGCAACACCGACAACTGCGGTCACTGCCCATAATGTGGCTTTCACCAACAGGCGGCCGCGATCGTTACTCTGCTGAGCTGCATGCCTGGCTGCAGTACGGCTTTCAATGCGGTTGAAGTGTTCATGGACCTGTTCCTTGTGACTCACAAATAAATAAATTGTTTCAATAATTGTTTCGCAAATATTAGTAAGGTGTTTTACTGATTGTATTTGATGTGATGAAGCACATATGGCTGTTTATTTTGGCTTTTTTTTAAACAAAGAAGACACAAACAACAGATTGCACAATTTAATGCCTGACATATTTCGCTGTATCTCATCAGGTTCATACTTTACCTTTTTCGCCCTGTATCCACTGTTGGAGTACAGGCCCCTAACCTACTCACGTCAAGCGTCAGTCTTTTACTATCTCCGGCAGCTCTTGACATGTCCTACCCATATAATTCAATTGTGTCGTTAAATTTCTTCTCCAACATGTTTTGAAGCTGCCAACTATTGTGTTTGCTTTTTATGAGTTTCAGACAAGGCAGTATCTAGTTATACTATCCTCAGGTTTTGCAGGTTCATAATACAGAACTAAATCAGATGAAGTAAACAGATCAATCCTTTTTGGCTGAAATACGCATCACAGATGCTCATTATCACTCCAGTGTAACTGCATATGCTACCAAGGTAGTCACAAGCTGACCACCATGTCTTCCTCCTTGCACAGCAAGGGGTGGCAACAGTGTATGGCAGCAGCCTCAGCAAACTGAAGCCAAAAGACAGGATTCGTCTGTTCTGGGAAGTATAAATGGCCAATGTGATACTGACCACCTCATCCATCATGTGGCAATTGATCTGTAAACATATGGGGCTAACACCAGATAGCTGATCTGCCACAAGGCATGGGAACAGATCAATTGTATTAAATCTGCAATGGAATTATGGCACAACATTAAATATTTCTGTTAGTGCCATTGAGTTTAAATTTGTATATAGCTGAAGAGAACTTGTGAGAACAAGCAATAGTGTACTGATATGATCAACCAACTTTAGATTAACCTGTTGATGATGATGGTGACTATGATGATGATAAGCCATAATATCCCTGTATGTTCTAGTCCAAGGCTCTAAAATGCTTTAGTTGTTGTACAACCAATATTATTTCTAGCCAGACTTGCAGGGTGTATTTTTAATGACTGCAGTGTTTGAAAATATTGCAGGTCTAAGTTTTATTGTTGTATGAAGTTCACAGACGGTGAATACAAAACTTGGATCGGCAATATTTTCAAACACTGCACAGTCATTAAAAATACACCCTGTACTTCCTGGCAGTGCCGAATTTGATCCCCGACTTCATTAGTTGTAGCCGCATGTAGTCCTCAAACTGTGTTTCCTCATATGTGATCATTTATAGACAGTACCATGTCTCCTTAGAGAGCTGCAGTAGCACTGTAGCTAGACTTTTGCCTGCCAGCCTGGTGGCCAAGGGTTCAAATCTGCACCAAGATGAATATTTTAAAGAATGGACCTGGGTTCCCAGTCTAACCCAGCCTAACATGGCTACCAGAAAATGTCTTGGCAAGTAAAGGCAGCCGGTGTTCTACAAACCACATCACACAGAGAGCCAGTTGGTCTCTGAAAATATGATTCTAGCCAAATATGCTCAGTGCATCTTAAAGCATTTAAAAAGATTAATTTACTTTACAGTTTATTCATATAACTCTTGCTTAAACCTCAGCATTTTCCCTGGCCAGCCAAAAGGTTGTGGAGAGGATTGGTAATCAATGCATTGTGTGATCCATGGAAGGAGATTGGAGCACTTACGGGGGAATCTGTGTGCAATGGACATATTCCCTTACAAACCTCGAGGTGCCTGAAGCAGAAGGATTGTGGAGAGGATTGTAACATATACCTGTTAAAAAAACAAATAAAGCTTAAGGACTTCTGGCCGAGCATCCAGGTATTTTTCTATTTCATCCTTTAGAAGTATGCATGCTGGAAAACATAGCTGTCATTCACTTCATCCTTTGTACTTTAGCTCTTAATATTAAGAAGATAGTAATGTCTTCCTCCATCACTGGTCCTTTCTGAGGTAGACTCAGTTACTTGATATGCATTCCCAGAAGCCCCAAGTGTGGTCCATCATTATCACAAAAACATTTAAGACTTACTTGTCCACAATCGTCTGCCTATGGTTGTCTCAGTTTTGGGTACATCCAAATGTAACCTGACACTGTGTCTTACAGTAAGTCATCCAGACATACAGTTGGTGATATTTACTAAGGGTACCTTTACTTTAGAAAAACTCATTTTCATGTACATCTCGCAACCGTACATAAATAAATATTTGAAAGTTGCAACACAAAGTATAATGGGCAGACTGGAAGAGGTCTAGTGGACTGATTTAGGGAACATCTGAGGAACATCACACAGTATTCCTTCAAGCATGTTTATAATTATTTTAATATCCCAGATTATAAGAGAGAGAGTGAGAGACTGAGTGAGAGAGTGAGTGAAGTGTGTGTGTGTGTGTGCAAGTGTGTGTGTGAGTGTGTGTGTGTATGTATGAGTGAGTGTGTAAGTATGAGTGAGTGTGTGTGTATGAGTGTGTGTGTGTGAGTGTGTGTGTGTGTGAGTGTGTGTGTGTGTGAGCATGAGTGTGTGTGTGAGTGCATGAGCATGTGTGTGCATGAGCGTGTGCGAGTGCGTGTGTGTGTCTTTCTCTCAATGCATTAAACCCGTGTTATTCAGACGTTCTGCCAGACTGACAATGGAGAGCCAATTAATGTTCACTATGGGGTGTGTCCATCCAGAGGGAATCAATTCTGCTGTGAATGCCAAGGTTTAACTTAGGTCCTCTTGTTACCTTTAGCCGCTCTCCCTTCTTTTTCATGCCATGTCCATATAATAGTTAACTTAGCCACACTCCTTTCTTTTATTATGTTATGTCCATATGATAGTTAACCAATAACTTCTTGGTCTGACAATGCTCATGTTTAGTTCTATTATTCCATATTTCACACTTCTCCACATTATTGCTACCCACAAGATGTTCATCCTTCACCTTTCCCTTTGTAAACATTCCTATTATAATTTAATGTACATTTATTGTGTGTTTTAATTTCATTGTAATTTATTAATATTTATGTTTGTATTGTTCTTGACAAAGGTATTAACTACCAAAACATCATACAGGTGTGTTGTGTCACATTTGTCTTATTACTTTCATCTATTTCCCACTACGTTACTTATTTTAATTACCTGAACTGAGGACTTATTCAGGTATGCACATGTTTGTTGTTATCGTTTCTCCGCAGGATTTTAGAATACCCATTTATTTCATTATATGTTTAAAAATTGTACCCGATAGCAAGATCAGCGTCACTGCACAATGGGAATTTCCACTAGGTTTAGTTTATTGGTATAGAAAGAGTTAAGGAATGGGAGGGGTTCCCATTAGTTGATGCAGAAATTTTCTCAGTTTGAGTTTTCTTTTGCAGTTTAACAATAAGTGTCAGGTAGAAAGGGTTGGTCATAAGTCTCTACCCTGACTATGAAGAAATAACAGGAGAAAAAGAAACTTTGCACATTCAAAGCTCGTCATATTTGCACTGAATATGTGAAGTATGTATTTGTTCCTTCAACAGGTTCTCCCACTATGGTGCACGGTGTAAAATACTTTAGTAACCTGAACAGCTGCTCCAACAATTTGTCAGAATAATGAAGTCAGAGACAAGGGCTGTGATAAAATGCCTGATGTTACAGGGATAAACACCTACAGAAATACACAGGATGATAGAATCAACATTTCATGATTCCTGCACTTCTTATGCTTCAGTAAAAAAGACTGGTGTAGACAGTTTTTTTTTTTGGTGACTTCTAAAATCTGCCAAGGTCTGGGAGACTGTTCTCAGAAGAAAATGCAGCAGGGTCAAGAAAAACAGTTGGTTAAAAGTCAACACAGTTGACTTCATTTCACCGGGTTTTATCCCATATGGCTCAGTCTCTTTCTGCAGTACAGAAAGCGTTGCACAAAGCACGAACTCTGTAGCTCCAGCAATGAACCCCAGGAGTCTCAGAAAAAATGCACTTGTGCACCGAAGGACGAGGCCTAGAATCGAACCCACAACCCTTGGAGCCTGAGTCAGATGGCTTGACCACTTTGCCACGGAGACTCCTGTCAAAGGTCAAGAAAATGATAGTCCAGGATTGAATGATGACAATTCTGAATAGAGCTAGTACAGTAAAACTGAGTGAAAGAACAGTTTATAAAATACTGCACAACAGACTGGGGGGTTCCATGCCTGATGACATGTGAACAGAAGCAAATGAGGGTAAAATCTGTCAACTGTTGCTCAAAAAGTGCTAGTCAGAAAACATTTTGATGACCATACAACAGGAAATTAGACTTCGATTCATCATTATGCCCCACAATCTGAAATTTCAGCATACAATGGAAAACCACTTACACCTGTCATGACGAAAGCACAGAAATCTGCAGAAAAAGTGATGCCGTTTTCTGGGAGGCCAAACGTGTGCTCATGAACGTGTGCTCCTCCTTGGTCGTGTCATGGACCAGCTGTCTGTGACCATCGCTCACAGGTGAAATGGCAGTTGCTGTGTGCGAGAAGCATGAGTTTTGACCGGGTTCAGGAAAAGGGAATTCTCTCCACTCATATAACACTTAAAAGGTGTAACTAAAATCTACTCACACGTCGGCACTGTGACTGGTGCCATTGTCACCATGAGCTTGACCTGGTCCACTCTCGACCATGGTCAAACACTGAGTGTCTAGTCCAGGAGAGAATTCCCTTATTCTGAACCCAGCCGAAACTCACTGTTCTCGCACTCAGCAACTGCCATTTCAACCTTGGGCGATGATCACAGATAACTGGTCCATGACAGTCGGGGTAAAGACATTATGAACCCCTTATAAGTTACGCTGTTTTCCTACACTATACACTATATATGATTACTGAGAGAATATTACAAACATTAATGAGGACAAAATAGAATAAAAGGCTTGGTAAATGCTATAAATCCCAAAGATGGCCTCCTGCACAAATTCTTGAAAATATTGGCCTCCAAATACTTTCATAAGCTGAGAGTCAGACTACTGACTAGGACTTTGAATTTCTCTAGGTTTTTTTTTTCTCTAAATATTTTTACAACTGACAGTCTATGGACAAACGTAACACTACATGATATCTGTTAGTTGCATATCCTTTATAAGATGTGGCAGTCAATCCCAGCATCTTTTTGGCTGTTTGTGATGTTTTTGGCAAGCTTATGTTCAGTAGTTTGCCATTGCTTTCTGAATGAACGGCACTCATACCTTTATATGGGAACTAACGCACGGCAGTCTGCTTCCAAATCGCCAGCAGCTGTGTTTCTAACTACATGGTATACAATAAATAAATAAAAAGAATAAAACACAACTATTAACAGCAAGTATTTAGATAATGATTCTGATATGTGAAACAAGTTACTGTACAGACATCACAGATTTTAAACATTCTAACTGAACCTGCAACCAGTACAGTCAACGGGAAATGTTGCATGGTAAACATCAATCACATATTAAATTTAACCCTCCACAAAAGCAAAGAATCATTTCAAACACACATAACTTGCTAGACACTGAACAGCATCTGCATATTTCTACAAGTAATAAAAATAGCCTACATCAGTGATTCCCAACCTGTGTTTCTTGACACCACCCCCCCCCCCCCCCCCCCCCCAAGACAGCCACACATTGCTATATTGGGGTGGGCAGGTCTCTCTGTTATAGTTTTTAATTGCAATTATCTGTATCAAAAAGCTCAAATTTCACTCTAAGGTTGTCAACACTAATGTATTCCACATGGCTATGCAGTTTACTACAAGTTCTAACACTGACTTTTGACAAATGAAAGAAAGTGACCTAACATCCACTGCAGTGGATACTTCAGAAATATTAACTCTCAGTCACAAGCATCACTTGGTGTGTGATTCACCCCTACCCATAAACCTCAACAAATGTATAACACATTCTGTTATTTTTATGTTAGGTCAAACAAAAATGAGTACTTTAAGGTATGTTTTTTGCAAGGTGTATTTATTTTTTAAAGAGTACTGAAATGTTATACCTAGAGAAATGCTGCTTGTGGTCCAAGAAGGTGGCATAGAGGAATGGTATTAGCAGAAATGATAGCGCACACCATGACCGAAGTCTGGGGAGTCATGAATGCCTCCTCAGTTTGCAAGACACATGATGATGATTTTTTAACCTCTTTGAAAGTAGAATAGTAATGTGTATCTCTCTTTTTATTGGTTATGACATTTCCTATTAACTCCATTAAAGATGCCTTTTAATGCAAACGTGCCAGGGGTCATAGATTCTTGGCTATTATAAGAGGGGGTTGTGAGTTACTTTTATATTATAAAGTTGGGGTCATTAATCAGAAAAGGCTGGGAATCCTAGTCTAAACAATGCAATAAAAATACAAAATAGCCTCAAAACTACAAGCAATGCTTATTCAAGTTCTAAAGCAAACAAGAAAGTATAAGACATGTATTAATAATAAAACTGTCAACATAAAATATTTAGAACATTCACATAATGATAACAATTCCTGTATGGAATTCACCATAACAGAAAACCATTAACCTTTTCAAATTTAAAAAAAGTAACATGAAATACAAGAACATCTTTAAGTGTTTACTTTTAATTAATAAATTTGAATAAACTTAAATAATGAAACCCATAAACTGTTTCCTCATGCTGGTCCGATAGTTCTGACGTCACTTTCTGGCTTGTAAAATTCACTTTGTATTTCTTGTAGAATTCACTTTGTATTGCTGTAGAATTCACTTTGTATTGCTGTAGAATTCACATTGTATTGCTGCAGAATTCCATTTGTATTACTTGTGGGAACTCACTGTGTATTATTTGTAGGAATTCACTTTGTATTACTGTAGAATTCACTTAGTATTAAAAGTAATGAACAGAAACTTAAGATATTTCTTACCAGTTTTATTCAATTAGCTCTTAATATGTGCTAAAGTGATTTATATCTGCTAATTGTAAACAGTAAATTAAAAGCTTTGATTGTCATTGGCACTTTGCCATTGATTAACACAATTACATATGAGAACTGCAGTGACTACATGACAAGCCAGGTAAGTATAGTTTTCACAGCAGACTTGTGAGTATTTTAACGCTGAACTGCCTGCCACTTGAACTAGCTTGTGTTATACAAAGAGTCAACTTCCCTATAGCATGGTCCATCTAGCATGTTTTTCAATCTCTGTAACTCTAGTAAATATATGTCACAATGCTATGTATAAGAACTCCATACATCACTGAATGTCCAGTTCTGACCCATGTAGCTGTGATACAGTACAGCAGCTGCAACACCGACAACTGCGGTCACTGCCCATAACGTGGCTTTCACAAACAGGCGGCCGCGATCGTTATTCTGCTGAGCTGCACGCCTGGCTGCAGTACGGCTTTCAATGCGGTTGAAGTGTTCATGGACCTGCCTGAAACCAACAAAACAATTACAGCTTCAGTATTCATTAAACTGCTACAGTTCCTTCCAACTGATTCACAAATAAATAGCTTGTTCTAATGGGCAGTGCCGACCATCGACCATGTTTTACCAAAGTCCAAAAGGTAGGGAAGAATAGTAACACTGTCTCTTAACATGTGTGTCATAAAAGGAAACTAAGAAGGGTTGGCATGGGGTTCACTACTTCACCTTGTAGAAATTCTTTAGCTGCACAATCATAAATAAGACTTCAATTAAAACAAAAATAACTTAGCCAACCCTGATAAAAGAGGCTCTTCTTCTAGAAGATGTGTATCACAATGTGACAAAAGCTGAAAGGGGTCCAGATGGTCCCTCGTAAAATCTCCAGAACTAGCTCCTGTAAATTTAGAACCATGTATGAACTGGGCGTGACAGCTCAAATACTAGGGGAAATTAAATATTAGATTTTAATTCTGGAATTAATGTGGGAAACGTTTGGAAGGAACTACAAGAGACAGCAAAGGACAGGAGTGATTGGCACTGGAATGGTTGAGGGCCCATACTCCATTTAAAAGAGGAAGAGACATGAGCAGATTGATGATTAGTGTACTGAGTTTCCAACAAATAGTTGAGGACTCCAATAATGGCAGTGTTTCCCCCCTCAAAATACAATCACATAGTACATGTTGTTTAAGAAGGCCTTACTGGCAATATCTGTCATGGCATTAGCTTTCCAAATATAAACTATTATGAGTCCATTTCCTTGCCCAATCTGTCCCAGCCTGCTTGACGTTCAATCTCAAAATAGTGGCAAGTTTTTTCCTGAGAATGTACTTTTTTCAGAGAAGGAAAGGTAGTAAATAAAGGAAATTGCCATAGAACTTCACAATAACGCCACCTAGTATATGTAAAGGTTCTTTAGAAATATCTGTCAAATATGGTGACAGTTTGTCAGACCTTCATGGCTCTGAGATAAACCCAGCCTCATAAAATGGGTCATCATCCAATGGCATGTTCTGTGCAGAACTTTGCCATTATAGCAGACTTTCAGAATTCCTCTCTATCAAAAGCTTATTGTGCTGTATTGTATACTATATCTATTTCATCTTGAATCCATCAATGTTGTGGTCCTCCTTTTCTCTGCCACCCCAATACACTTCCCTCCATGACTTTTTAACATCTTTAACAGATTCAGTGCCAAAAAAAAAAAAAAGTGGCTTTGGACTTTGGACCAAATGGATGGCGGAAAATGGGAAATAGGGGTGTGTTACAGTTATGACTTAAAAGTTGTTAATATGGTAACCGAAATGCATTATATATCAAATTAAAGGGGGTTGCATGAGGGAAAACTACTGTATATAAGCGCACTGCAGATATGGAAAATTGCTTAATATGATTAATCATCCCATGGCACTTCATCAGTTAATATGTTTCATTTCCCTCATTTTTGATTGTTTTAATAACCAGTCTTCCCCAATACCAAGTGTGAATAGGTTTGATTGTTTTAATAACCAGTCTTCCCCAATACTGTGTTTGGATAGGTTTGATTGTTTTAATAACCAGTCTTCCCTAATAATACTGTGTTTGGATAGGTCTGATTGTTTTAATAACCAGTCTTCCCCAATACTAAGTTTGGATATTTTGATTGTTTTAATAACCAGTCTTCCTCAATACTGTGTTTGGATAGGTTTGATTGTTTTAATAACCAGTCTTCCTCAATACTGTGTTTGGATAGGTCTGATTGTTTTAATAACCAGTCTTCCTCAATACTGTGTTTGGATAGGTCTGATTGTTTTAATAACCAGTCTTCCTCAATACTGTGTTTGGATAGTTTTGATTGTTTTAATAACCAGTCTTCCTCAATACTAAGTTTGGATAGGTTTGATTGTTTTAATAACCAGTCTTCCTCAATACTAAGTTTGGATAGGTTTGATTGTTTTAATAACCAGTCTTCCTCAATACTAAGTTTGGATAGGTTTGATTGTTTTAATAACCAGTCTTCCTCAATACTAAGTTTGGATAGGTTTGATTGTTTTAATAACCAGTCTTCCCCAATACTAAGTTTGGATAGGTTTGATTGTTTTAATAACCAGTCTTCCTCAATACTATGTTTGGATAGGTTTGATTGTTTTAATAACCAGTCTTCCTCAATATATGTTTGGATAGGTTTGATTGTTCTTCTTTCTATCCAAACAAGTTTCAATACTCTTCTGGAACATTTATGTTCAAAGGCACATATGCGCTTTTCTAACTAATATGTTAAACACCCCAGTTTCACACCTATATGTTGCCATGGAAAATATGCACACTCTGAGTATTCTGACATTTGTTGTTACATCTATTCCAATCCAATTCCAATCCAAGGCTTCCAATGCTTTAGTTTTTGTAAAGAAATGTTTGTTCTTGTGTGTGCATGCCTCTGTCTGTCTGTCCGTCCCTCTCTCTCTCTCTCTGTGTTTGTGTGTGTGTGTGTGTGCGCGCGCGCATGCGCGCCTCTCTCTCTCTCTCACTCTCTCTCGTGTATATGTGTGTGTGTTGTATGCGCGAGGGAGGGAGGGTGGGTGGGTGTGTATGAGGATGGGGGGTGTTATATACACAAATTTACACACAAACTCACGCACACATATATTTATATTTATATTTATGAAGAATAAAGTAACAGACATAATGGTTATATCAAAGAAAGGGATCATCAGATCAAATATAAAGTAAATGGTATTAATTTGGGGCAACAGAAATTGAAGTAATTAGGTAAATGGATAACATCAGATGAGCTGTATCACAGAAATAAAGAACAAAAGGGCAACCAAAAGCTGCATTTTATAACATTATAAACATATCATTCAATAAGTTATAGGAAGAAAAGAATTCTTGCATGTTATATAGAATACATTTTAAAATATGGCTATGAATCGAGGACAATTAGTAAACAAGCAGAAAAATTCCTTGAAACCACAGAAATGTGGTTTTTACAGTAGAATACTAAAATGCTTTTGGTAAGCAAATTAAGAAATGTAAATGTTTCAAAAGAGACTAATATACAAAGGAAAATTATCACAAATATAAATTTTAGCCACTTTATAAGAAGCGAAAAAACTGAAACATACTGTAACAACAGCAAAGATTTATAGAAAAAGAGATAGAGAAAGAAAATTAGAAGAGAGATTTTCATCACTGCATGGAAAAATAACAAATGATTTGATCCACTCAGTTTAAAATTGGAACATATTGTAACAAAAGCAAAAATTTATAGAAAAAGAGATAGAGGAACAAAATGAGGGAAGATTCCAGAGTTTCATTACTGCATGGAAAATTAGCAAATGATTTGATCCATTCAGTTGAAAATTGTGTGAAGTGGAGAAGCAAGATCACCCACACCAGACACACCCATGCACACATAAAGAAAAACAAGGCAACAGTGTGGTTCTGAAGCTGTATGAATGAAAATTATCTCACCTATTCATGCGGATCAGCATGGGATCCTGGCTTATCTCTGTGGGTGGGTACTGGAGGTAGAGGTCACCAGCTCGCTGGAGTAAAGACTCCAGGGGTAGATCAGGTGGGATGGTTGAAAGACATTTGTGAATGTATCCCATCTCATCTCCAGCTGCATAAATATCCTCTTCTCGATAAAGCACAAACTGAGGAAATATGGAAATATGTGTTTTTAGTTGAACTTTTAGTTGAATGCAACTTTGATAACAATAGCGACTGGTTAGTGATGGGTTTGTGGTGTGCCAGATCAAGCTCAACTCCTCTGCCACCGACGATGAGTCACTTCCACCATCATACAGTACAGTCACTTCCACCATTATACAGTACAGTCACTTCCAGCTGTATACAGTTGTAAAAGTAATTCGTGGACATTTTAAAGATGTCTGTTTGGTTGTTGATACTTGCATATTTTTTTTAGAATATGACAGATAACAGAAACTGACAGTTAAATGAGTGACTTATAATCAAAGTTTTACTGTGTGTGGAAAGCTTACACAGCTAAGCAACAAATACAAACATAAGCAGCACAAACATCATCAGTGGATATATGTGCTGGCGAGCGAGTGTGTATTTGTGAGTTATTGAGTGGGTGTATAAATGTGCGAGTTTAGTGTAAATGATGTATGTGTTTATACATGTGTCTGTATGTGCATGTCTGCCTGCCTGCCTGTCTCATAACAATGTAATATGCATTATGTTCACAGCATTCATTTGACAATGTTTTTTCCATGTGAATGTAACATGCTTAATAGGTAATTGATGTACAAAAGATGAGTGGTTAGAGGGGTCAAATGTAAGATAAGCATACATGCCCAATTTGTGACTCTTTGAAAATAAAGTTTGTTCATTCAAAACACTAAAAAAAAAACAGAGAAGACTGGAGAGTCATGATTGTCCATGTCTGTTCCAAAGGAGGCACATGCAGTAGAAGATAGTATTTTCAACACTTCAAAAATTGCCTTTGAATACTTACAGCTGCCGATAAGTAGACTGGCATCATCCTGTGAGATGCCAAGAAGAAATCAAACACACGTAGAATTCTCTTGATGTCACCAAGAACATGGCTAAACCAGGTGATGACCCATGAAAGAGCAAAAATCGTCCCGAGGTCATTCCTAAATGAAACAAAGAATATAATTAATAAATACTTTGCAATAATTCTTACCTTTAGCACACAAAATATGTGTGTAGACTTCTTCTTTTTCCCATCTTGGGTTTTACGTTTAAGTGTCTGATAAGTTAAAGAATCAACAGTGAGAGGATCAGTTTCATTGCACCAGGTGTTATCCCATCTGGCTTGGTCTCTCTCCGCAGAATGCCAAACCACCTGCTGAAAGTTTCACAGAGCATGAACTCTGTAATCCCAGCGATAATCCCCCCAGGGGTCTCAGAAAAAACTGAATGCATGGTTTGAGCGATGCAGTCTAAAAATAAAGCCAAGATCTTCAGAGCCCATCTCAAACAGCTTAAGCACTTTGCCACAGAGACCCCCTTAGTGTTCAGTTAAGAAAAGACACAGGGAAAGAGCTCTTGTGTGTGCTTGACACATTGTGCAATTCACAACTTAAGATATTCCATCCATCCATCATTTCTGCAGACGACCACTTGCTATACTTCAATCATGTGCTCTAATTCTGATGTTTTATTTGAACAAATTAGAAGATAATGGGAAATGTCTGCCATTTCTGCTGAGAATATTCTTTACCTTGTCAAATGCTGCATTTTCATGGGTTATTCTAATTTACACTCCTTAATACACCTTCCACTTGCTGTTATTAAAGTACCCAAATATTTAAATACATTGACATGTTTCAGATTGGTTCGATGCATTTTGATGTTGCATTTGAGTAACTAATTTGTCTTTGTAATAACCATTACTTCTATTTTTTTTTTATTATTCATGTTAAATGTAGTGTATATAAATGAACAAAACACAATAATCATAGTTATAAAACTCATGTGACAGAATGCTTACTTTTGCATATGGGCACACAACTCAGGATTGCATTTATTGACAAGCGGGTAAACAAAATTTAACAGCAACGATGTTCGTTCCATGCTTTCATCAAGATATTCTCTGAAATGAAAGTAACAATATAAAACAAGAACATTACCTTATCAACAATGTGTTACTGCTCCCTTAATGGAGTTATTAATTTTATTTGCAAAGACAACATTCTTCATGTTATTATTTCTTTATGTGGGTGGGTGGAGTGGGTATTGGGAGGGTGGGGGGTTTTGTGGGTTGGTGGGTGGGGAATGTGTATGTGGGTGGCTGGGTGGGACTGGTGTGTGTGTGTGGTTGGGGGATGAGTGTTTGGCTGGGTGGTTGGAGGTGTGTGGATATGGGTGGGTGGGTATGTGTAGGCTGGGGTATGGGTGTGTTGTGGGGAGATGTGTGTTGTGGGGGGATGTGTGTTAATAGGGAAGGATGGGTTGGTAGGTGTTTAGATGGGGTGTGTGTGAGTGGGTGGGATGGGTGTGGGGGATGTGTGTCGGTGAGTGGGGGTGCGTAAGGCTGGGTGAGGCTGTGTGTGGGTGGGTGTTGTGGGGATGTGGGAGGCTGGGGTGGGTGTGGGTGTGTGCGGGTGTGGATGTGTGTATGGGTGGGTGAGGTTTGGGTGGGTGGGGGTTGTATGTGGGTGGATGGGGATGTGTTTTGGTGGGTTTGGGTGTATGTGGGTGGAAAGAGGTTGTGTGGGTGGGTGAGGGATGTGTCTCATAACATTGTAATATGCCTTGTTTATGTTTACAACATTCATTTGACAATGCATTTTCCTATGTGAATGCATCATGCACTATTGATGAATGATTGGAAGGGCCGAATGTAAGATGGGCCTGCGTGCCCAATTTGTAACTCTTTTAAAATAAAGTTGAATTGAATTGAATATTTCTTGACATCAAAACGTTTATTTCATTCATTTAATTGTTTACTAATCCTAAAGTCGCTCCACCCCACCACAGACTAAAACAAAAGCAGTTATGCTTTTTACAAACTCCAGAATATTAGTTAGCTCAGCTCTTGCTTCTGCCATTTATCCCTCAGTAAGTCATAAACTATCTGAAACCAAACACTCTCTTCCAATGCTACTTCTTGTAAATCTTTCCATGCCATTTCTATATTATTAACCGCTCTCACTAATTCTGTTCTCCATGTGTTTTTATATCTCATTTCTCTTTTGCCTCGTGAACTCTTGAGGAAGAATATTCCAGTTATGCTATGTAATTTTGGTTCTGTTTTTGACGACATGTTAATTAAAGATTGGATTTTGCATGTGGTGGACATATAACCTCTGAGCTCCCACTAAAAAAAAAAATGTTTGCATATCCTTTATGGGACATCGCTGTCAACATCAGCATCTTTCAGCTGATTGTTGATTTCTTGGCATGTTTAAGCTCAGTAGTTTGCCACTGCTTTCTGAGCGACCGGCTGACATACTCCATAAGTTACCAATGTGGTTAGAACCGCTACCGATTCTCGCCATCGTCATGTTACTCACGAGAGTATATAGGATTACGGAGAAAGTCGCTAACCCCTAGGCCAGGGAGGCCAGCCACTGAGCTACCCACTACTGAAGATTAAAACCAGAATGCAGAGCTAAGGCAGTGCCCACTTCACTATGGCCCCTTTGAATCGTGGGTAATATTACCAAAACAAGACAGATGCCAAACTAAATCAGCAATTGAAAAGACATACCTCATATATCCTAGAGCCAGTTTCTCCACCATAGCAAAGGCAAGATCTTCATCCATGCACAGTAGGAATGTTATACAGACATCATGAAATCCCTGAAGTGTATAACAAATCAGTGGATGTTAAATATTGACAATAGCAAAATTACAGGTGGGACATTCAAATAAACAACAAACAATACTTAATCAACCTCTTACCCGGTTCATAGAACATAAGGGTACCATGATGGAAGTATCAATACTCAGAGTAGGTTAACCACCTGAGTATTTTACAGAGTGTATATGCATGGATGTTATAGAGGGAGGGTGTATAACAGCTTCAACAAAATTAGCAATCTCAAACCAATAAAGAAAACCCAATCAACCTACAACCCAATAATGGGTCACAAGTAACATGATGGAAGCATTAAAAAAAAACCACCTCGAAGGGGAATCAAACACATGACAACCAGGCGCAGGCATACTACTGCACTACCATGCCTCCATAAAATAAGAGCAGACAGACTCAAATGAACAAATTTTATCATATAAGCAAACAAACAATAAAAGTACATTCTCAAATGGCGAGTTCAAGCCCAGAAAAAATAACAGTTAACAAAATTATCACTTTATGTAAAAGGTGATGCTGACCGAGCTCAAATCCTTTCTACACCAGACATTCACAAAGGTATCCAATCAACCATACAGAAAAAGTGCACATTAACTAAATATATTAATGAAGCATTTCATGGAACATACTGAACACATGTCTACGCTGATCGCTTATTTTTTCCCCAGGATTTTACCACTGATCACTTTCTTTTCAGTTCAAGATTGCCTTTAATGTGTCTTCATGATGTAAGTTACTTTAAAACCAAAACAACCTTCTGTGAGAAACTGCCCATGTTCATTGATTTCTTCCAGGATTTTACCATGGGTCTATTTCTTGTCAGTTCAAGATTTTCTTTGCAGTCCACAACAGCACCATTTTTCAAATACCTCCAGCCATTTCTCATCATCTATGCTAATGGTCTGTATTTCTGAGTCATAAAGTGCTACTGGCCATATGCATGTATGATCAACAAGTGCCTGGCCAACTGGTGTGAGCGATCCATATCTTGAAATCTCCAACAGCATGTATCAATTACCTTCCATGCCATGACACAAGGCTGTCAAGAATTATCCCTTTCTATCTTCCTATGTCTCTTTTTACAAATCTTTCCAGTTTTTGCATATGCTTCAGTTCAACTCTTATAATATGGCCCAAAAATGTCAACTGCATCTTTCTGATGTTTGTGATAAGTTGTTTTTGCATTTGAGCCTCTTTCAAAACAGTTACATTATTCATTTTGGCTGTCCAAGATTTATCAGCATTCTTTTGTAAAACCAAATCTCTGAGTCTTTGAGGGATTTGCATGTAGGAAGGATTATATTTAACTTTCATATTTGTGTGTGTGTGTTTTTTTTTCTATCAGTGTTAAAATTGTTTACTTCTCTAACAGGTGATTTTTCATTGTAATTATAATCTTAACACATTCTTGCAACGTGCATCTTCCATTAAAATTCAAGACTTGTTTACTCACACACAGATGCATCTTACAAAATGTGGTAGAGCATTAAGTAATCATGTCATGACAAGACTCACCTGATAATATTTTAGTTGTCGATGCTTGAGCATTATCCTCATGATAAGGTCGACCAGTTTATCCTTCATAGACATCCGGACATGATCATCAATACCTGTACAGGTGGAAAAAAAACTGCTTTCATAATGAAAACTTATTTGAGAGACTAGTTACTCAAACTGGTTAGAGTACTCTTTCCTCTTCCCTTTGCACTGCATTCTCTGCAACTTTCTTATTCTGCTTTTCAAGACCAGGTTAGAGATTTTCAGTCAGAGCCTTCGTGCAGGCTACATATGAGGTTTGTTGTTTCTGCTAGTCCGATAATTCATCCCTTCTGAGATTTCCATCTAGATGTTTTTTCAGTAAGTATCATAAAAGGTTCTCTTAATTGGGTATATGGTGCTATTTATAGACCGGATGACACTCAATGGGTGATGTGCACCAACATCATGTCAGCTGCCTTTACTACTTCCCAGGACATTTGCTGGTACCCATTTTAGGCAAGTTCAGGTCAATTTTTTAAAGTCCACCTCAATGGGGATTCAAACACATGACCATCAGACAAGTGTGCTAACCACTGCGCCACCACAGGTCTATTTCCACTGTGCTTAAATGTTTGTGACATGCTGTATGTGGGGAAATCTTGTGACATGACTGAGCCAATTCAATGCTCTCAATCAATATTATGACCATGACTACTACTTAAATGTTTGTGACATGACTGAGCCAATTCAATGCTCTCAATCAATATTATGACCATGACTACTACTTAAATGTTTGTGGCATGCTGTATGTGGGGAAATCTTGTCATATGACTGAACCAATTCTCTCAATCAATATTATGAAAATGACTACTATTGCCAGTGAAGTTAGGGTTTTGTGATTGCAAGTTACAAAAAGTATGAACAGATTCTTCCTCTTCTTCTGCCATTCACCTTCCAATGGAGCATAGGTCTTCCACCCACTCACATCAAGCCCTTTGTAGGCTTGGTCATGATTGGTTGAAATTTGCGGCTAAAGTTTACGACAGAATGAAGTGACCAGCTCGTGACAACTCTCCTTAGTCACCTCCTATACATGTGTGTTTATTGTTTATTTATGAACTGTCTTAGTGGCCTCAAAGGGTTCTCCAATTTATACCTCCTAGTATGGTAGGCCGACGAAGGGGTTAAGGACGCAGTTCGTAATCCCACATACCCGCGTTCTATGTGGCAGCAGACTGCCTTGCATTGGTTTTTTAAGGAAATGGTATGGGTGGCTGGTCGTTCAGAAAGCAATGGTAAACTGCTGAATGTAAACTTGTCAAGAGATCACAACAGCAAAAAAGTGCTGGTGTTGACTGCGTTGTCCTGTAAAGGATATGCAACTAATTTTTTTTATTGTATGGTAGTTGACAAAATGTGACAATGCTTTGTTTTCTTTATGGGCTTTGGTAACATACTGGCATATAATCAGATTACCTGACTGAAAGGTTTCTTATCTGTCTTGGTGATCTAT
This sequence comes from Cepaea nemoralis, assembly GCA_014155875.1. Lineage (NCBI taxonomy): Eukaryota > Metazoa > Mollusca > Gastropoda > Stylommatophora > Helicidae > Cepaea > Cepaea nemoralis. The sequence continues at coordinate 299,298 of JACEFZ010011164.1, forward strand.
AAGCCAGTTTTTCTATACATAACAACTGGTTGCAAACCATGCAAAAATATTTGTTAACAATATAAATAAATAGTAGAAGTGGCCAAGATGACAGTGCACTGACTTACTGACTCAGTAGTTCAGATTCAATTCCCCCACCAAAAGGTGCTATTTTCTTACTGCAATAATTCAGATATTGACCCAGGTTGGTAGCTTTGTCACTGCTAGGTAGGAGTAACAGCATGACAAGAGGTTAGACTGTTGCATGACTATCTTCTGTAGCTGTGTGTGTGTCTTAAGCTTCCAGGTGTCTGCACTGTAGCTGGCACTTCAAAATCCATCTTCTGCAAACCAGGTTGTGCTTCTTGTCTGGATTATCTCCCATAGTCTTTCCATCTCCTGATTGCACCTGCCAGGCAGCAGTACAGTTTGTTTGCTGAGGTAACCTCTCCCCATGGCTTGAACTTACAGCAGCTCATGTCCGCATGATGCTCCCAACATAGGACATATAGGTATTACAGTAAGATAAGCAAAGTCAGCCACTGTCTCACCCCACCCTGCTGGCAGAAGTGCTTGTTTTTTTTGGGTTTTTTTTGCACTTTGAACTCAAGCATTATAGTAGTGATGGACTGAATTTTGCATGTGGATTAGCTTGCCCTATTAACAGTGTCCCTCGCCATCAGGCAAACCCACTCCGACTTCAGAGGTATTTGTAATTTACATCCCCAAGTTAAGGACAACAGATCAACATTTTAGTCCAGCTGTCCAGTGTAGGGGTTGAATCGCTTACCTCGGCATCAGCACACCGGATGTTTAAGAACATGCATTCTTACCCTACGGCCATGCTTCTGTTTGATCTGAGGCTGTTTATTCATCCAAGAGAATCCTGGCTTATATCACAGATGACACAGCATAGCTTGAAGTCATTCCATGAACTGTCACATGTGGATACATCTAGTAGGTGTTGGCTCTCCCCTACCCATGACCCAGCTTAGTGGAATTAGTACTTGGAATTTTCATTTCAAGATAGACAGTGAGTAAGATAACTAGTCACCACACCATATAAGACTATAGCCTAATACATGTGACATCCTATCACTGCACATACAATGTTAATAAATAAAAACTGAATGAGTTCTCTTTACACGACTAGAAGCATATTGGGTATATGGTGCTATAATTTGATAGACCAGTCGTCACTCAATGGGAGATGTGGTCAATATTGTCATTACTTCCCAGGACATTGCCAGGTACACATTTAAGGCTGGGTAGACCTGGAAGCCCAGGCCAATTTTAAAAGATGTTTCGATGGGGAATTGGACACATAACCACCCTGCCCATAGGCAAGGGCACTAGTCCCTGCACCACTGTGGATCCCCTACAATGTGAATACCCTCCCCTGTTTTACATACATGCATTTACTCACCTGGTGGGAAACGACTGCTTGACCTGTTGACATCCATCACAACTTGAGAATATGTTTTACTCATGGCTTCCATTTCTTCTTGTGCTTTATGAAAATGATAAGGATACTTGAGAATTAAAGTTTGCAAAAGAACTCATTATAGTATAGTAGTAGATAGCCACCGGTCTCCCTGGCCTAGGTGTTAGCGTCTTTCTCCGTAACCTTGTATAATCTCGTGAGTAACGTACCCTGCGCGAGAATCGGTAGCGGTTCTTGCTGTGTTGGTAACTTAGGGGTATGTGAGCCGGTCGCTCAGAAAGCAATGGCAAACTACTGAGCGTAATCTTGCCTAGTACATCAATCAATCAATCAATCAATCATGTGCCATGCCGGAAAGCGTGGGCGGTCATGACTCGCTATTTCACTCGATCACCAGAGTTGTGGATCAGCTCAGTGTTCCTGTCTCATCCATGCCATGTGGCCAAGCCATCCAGGTATTTTCCTCTCTGTCTTCCTCTTGGTCTGTTCCCCTCGATCTTGCCGTTGTCAATAAGTTCTCCAATCCATTTCTTCTCATAACATGTCCAAAACATTGTGACTGTCTTCGTCTAATTTCTCTTATCAGTCTATGATTTTCATTTGTCTCCTGTAGTACTTGGTCATTGGTTTTTCTATCTGTCCATGGTACTCTTTGCATTTTCCTCAGAAACCACATTTCTGTAGCCATCAAATGTTTTTCAGCTTGACTGCACATTGTCCAAGTTTCACATCCATACAAAAGAACAGGCTCTATGTACCCCCTCAACACTCTTTTTCTCGTTTCAATTGACATCTTTTTATTGGTCAGAATGTTTTTCATCTTGCTAAAGGCTACTATTCTTGTTCTAATCTCTTCAAGGCATCTCCCATCAGATGTTATGACTGTTTCGAGATAATTGTATCGATTCACTTGTTGAAGAATATTCCCATTTACTTGTATATTACATTGTGGTACTTCGTTCTTCCTAGTGATGACCATAACCTGTGTCTTCTTACAATTTAATTTCAACCCCAGCTGCTCACTGTGTACAACAACCGTGTCTACTAATTGTTGCTTTGTCTGCGATCAATACTGTATCATCAATACATCAATAGCAGCTGAGAAATGTTGTTGTTGACTGCAACGTCCTGTAAGGGATGTGCAAAAAAAAAAAGTAGATAACCAGCTAGCTTACTGGCACGGGGTCTAGGGTCAATCCCAAGTTGAGGTGGGGGATTTTCTCAACTGCATGTGGCTATAGGATTAATCTTCCTTCAAACAGTTTCCATCAAAATCAACACTAAGCAACCTGCTTTCACATCGCCCGTGGCTGATGAATTTGAACCCTCAACTAGGAATGCTGGAGAATTGTGAAGCTGCATTTCACTAACCACTATGCCACAGACGGCTGCAACACCGGTAGTACACCAAACATTATGTGATATCATTTCTTATTTGAAAACATACAACCGAAGGAAACAAAGACACAGTTATAAAGTGAACAGGAATGGATAAGAACACATTTCTTAAATATCCGGTGTGCTGATGCCGAGGTAAGGGGTCCAATCCCTACACCGGACAGTTGGACTAAAATGTTGACTTCTCGTGCTTGACTTGGGGATGTAAATTACAAGTACCTCTGAAGTCAGAGTGGGTTGGCCTGATGGCGAGGGACACTATAAATAGGGAAAGCTAATCCACTCGCAAAACTCAGTCCAGCACTACTAGAAGTAGTGTGTATGGACTACGCTTGAGTTCAAGGTGAGCGATTGCAAAAAAAAAGTGAACAAAATAAGTTACCAGCTTACATGGCTTGGGTGTGATGTTTGTTGTATTGGCATTGATAAGCAGTGGCCAAACTCTCTGTCTCATATTTTTGTTGACAAGTCCGCCGGGGCTAATGGCAAGTTTTCGTAAACTTGCGATGTCAACAGGATCACATTCCAGGGCTGCACGAATACGAGCTATCTTCATTTTTTCTTTAGAACCCTTTGGGGTTATTTCTGAAAGCAAACATTAATACAAAATTGACGATTAGTAAAGGAAATTTTTTCTGCAAAGTCAATTATAAAGTCAAGTATCACACTTCTTATTCTAAATCTGTCCTGCCAAATATAAAGTCAAGAATAATATTTCTCAGTCTAGATCTTTCCTGGTGGCTTCCTGGCCTAGAGGTTAGCGACTTTTCTCCGTACTCTCATAGGTAACGTGATGACGGTGAGAATCAGCAGTGGTTTGAATCGCGTCGGTAACTTGCAGGGTATGTGAGCCGGCCGCTCAGAAAGCAATGGCAAACTACTGAGCGTAATCTTGCCAAGAAATCAACAATCAGCTGAAAGATGCTGATGTTGATAGCAATGTCCTGTAAAGGACATATTATATATTGCAAACAATATAATAAATCTTTCTTACAAAGTGCAAAATCAAGTACTCTATTCTTAGTTCAAATCTCACACTAAGTTGTAACCCTTTGAAGTGGTCTCCCTGACCTTGTACGGAAGCTCCTAAGGGGAATCTCTAAAATTTCAAGCCATCTTACCACCACCACCTCTGTATGTGTCATGTGAGTCATCAGTGATTTCAAATGAATCATCATCTTATTCCATAACCCAGCACATGGCCCCTAAGGGTGTCATGATGGAAGCATTAGCTATCAGAATTCCAAACTTTTCTGTCATCAGCAACATACACAGATGTGGAAACCATGCATCTTGTCCATTTGTTTACATTATCAGTGCAGGATTTTCTATGCCTTCTTCTTCTGTTTGTCCTCAACTGTTCTCTGGAGAATTACTTTTGAGAGGGAGTCATGACATGTGATACGCCAAAACTAGGCAAGTTTTTGATGTTTTGCCTCTTACAAAACTGGTTCTTGAAGGCCTGCATCCATATCTACTTTATCTCTAACATTGGCATTTATTTTCTGCTCTGTGCCATGTGTGCAGAATTTTACAAAAGCATTTATATTCAAATGGATTCTACAAGTGATAACAGTCTGATTTAGACAGGAAAGCTGATGTTGCTTTTCCAAAGAGGGCCAGAGTTTTGTCATGGCAGGTGAGGTCATCTCAAGTCTTATTTTGATCTTTTTATCTGAACCATCATCAATACACATAGTGGGCCCTTCATATTTAAATGCGTTAACCTCTCACAATAAAGTTAGTTAGTTGCATATCCTTTGCAGGACATCGCAGTCAACACCAGCATTTTTGCTGTTGTGATCTCTTGACTAGTTTACGTTCAGTAGTTTGTCATTGCTTTTTGAACGACCGGCACCCATACCATTTTGTAAAAAACCAACGCAAAGCGGTCTGCTGCCAAATCGCCCACAGCTGTGTTTTGAACGTGAGTATACGGGATTACGAACTGCATCTGTAACCACTTTGCCACGGAGCCAGCTTACAATAAAAAGACTGACAAATTTACAAAGGAAGGTGTAAGACAAATTGACAAAAGAAGGTAGAAGACAAATTGACAAAAGGTGATTGATACAGGCCAAGAGATTTGTAAGAAGCACCCATACAAAAAAGTGGGAATCGGAGCATCTAGGCCAACAGAAAGATGTATATAACAAAAGTAAACAAAAAGTAATCTTTAAACTCCAAATAGGACTTCACAAACTGAACTACCACATGTTCAATAAACTAAAGATAGGAGATACTTCTTCTTCTTCTTCTGCGTTCATCTGGAATGTTGTTTTAGACTTAATTGCGTTGTGCCTGTTTACAACAACAGAGCTGCAATATTTGAACCTTTTGGCCGGCACATCCAACTTCTTCGCGCATTTGTTAGCCGGGTTACCTTTCAGAGGATAGGAAATACTAATGAATTAAGTGGGAAATTGGTAACATGACAGCTAATCCTTTGCTGCCAGTGTGTCTAGCAATTGCAGAAAAGAGAATATTACTTTACTCTACAACTGCTCCCAGTGGGCCTGGGTTCAATCTACATTGGAGTCAATTTGATATTTGTTAACTGACCTGGGCTCTCAGGTCAACCCAGCTTAAACTTGGTACCAGGAAATGACCTGAGAAATAAAGGTGGCCAGTGTCCTAATGACCACATCACCGGCCAAATGCTGATTGTCCTTTAAAAATATGGGTCTAGCACCATACACCCAATGTGCCTTAATGTGTGCAACAGGGCTCTTTTCTGACTAGCTACTGACATCTACTCCATCCGAGGACAAACTCTATGGAGATGTCACCAACCTGAAGCTGACTGCTGCTTTCTCTAAACATATTCAGGTGAAGATCTGAAGGTGTACGAGGAGGAATAAACAACACATGTACACAGATACTTACCCGCTTCAATGTCATTTGCTTTGTGATGATCACTGGCTTTTCTAGTAGGTTCTGGATCAATACGATGCCTTAACACACAGCCTTCACTGGCCCTTGATTGTGATGGAGGCCCTGCATCTTGTGATGATGGCATGAATGCAGATTCCTCCTTTTCGCATGTATGCACTGCCTCCGTAATGCCAGACGAATCTTTAATTTCCACATCAATGACATTCATAGATTCTCCCGATGTTTCTTTCTGAACACTGGTTCCTGGCAGGCATATTTCAGAAGCTGCTTCAACTTCAGGTTCTGTTGCATTTGAACTTCTATCTTTAAATTTTATATTCTGAAAACAATCATCATCACCATCATCATCTTCAAGGTCTTCGATTTCATGTTCTGGTGTACTTGCACTGGTATCTTCCAGTTTCAGTTTATGAAAACCATTGCTCTCATCAAGCTCGGAGTCTGGTGAGACTTTACTAACAATAGACAGCTTGACTTTCTGAAACCCATTACTTTCCTCAACATCTGATGATTCCGAATGAGCTGAATCTGAATCATGGAACTGTTCACTTACACTTGATGTCTGTGTCTCTTCATACACAGGTAAATCCAGATCATGCTTTACATTTGCCCCACTTTCACATTCTGGTGACTCGGACACCAGCTCTCCTCCTGTTGAAGTATCTGACACATTCAACTTGTTCATCCTTGGATTTATGATGAACTGATCAGACTTACATTTGAATTATCACACTTGACAGTTGATCACATCTGCCAACATTAAAGATAATCCCTTAGACAAAATAAAAGACTGAATAAAAGCAGCTGATTTCAATGTACGCAATATTACCATCTACAATGAGCTTGAGGATCCCCCCCCCCCCTCCCTCAACCGAGGGTCTAGGAAATGTCTTGGGAAGTGTGGTAGCCACGATGATATTGACAACATCACCTGTATCTATGCAGGTCAGCATGGTCGAATGGGTAAGAATGCGTGTTCTTAAACATCCGGTGTGCTAATGCTGAGGTAAGCGGTTCAACCCCTACACCAGACAGCTGGACTAAAATGTTGACATGTCATCCTTGACTTGGGGACATAAATTACAAATACCTCTGAAGTCAGAGTGGGTTTGCCTGATGGCGAGGGACACTGTTAATAGGGAAAGCTAATCCACACGCAAAGTTCGGTCCATCACTGCTATATATAGTGTGTACGGACTACACTTGAGTTCAAAGCGAGCGAGCGAACGCAAAAAAAAAACAAACAAACAAATAAACAAAACCTGCATCTATGCAAATATGGGTCTAGCACCATATGTCCAATACACCATAGATTCAGTGCCAAATAAAAAGTGGGTTTGGACCAAGAAAAAATTATGGTGGACAATGGGAAGTCTCACGGTTATGACTTAAAAGTTGTTAATATAGTAGCAAGCATGTTGTTTTACATGTCATATTAAGGGGAGTTGCATAAAGAAAACTACTGTATATAAGCCGGCGGCAGATACAGGAAGTCGCTTCAGACAATTAATCATCCCATGGCACTGAATCAGTTAAGACATGTAAAAGGGTCTTTTACATTTAAAATGGGTTTGCACTTGCACGAGAATGGCAATGGGCTGTTAAGCGGGGGGAAAAAACAGTAGTATTAGGTGTTTTTTTTTTTTTTTAAATACACACACGGTCCACATCATCACATCTCAGGTTCCTCCAGGTCTTCGGGAAATGTACATCCCAAATAATATCTAAAATGCTTCAACAAATGGTTCATATGGCAGTTGGTCAAGATCACATACGCATGCTCCAAATGTATCTTCACTGTTGCAGCCAGAAGACCACAGATTTAATTTAAAGCAATGTATTCCCATAGTGAATTTACACACAGAAGCCACAAACAATATGATGCATGATTTATTGCCCGACATATTTCGCTGCATTCTGTATTCAAACAATAACTGTGGCTATGTGTTTTAATTGTTTCAGCTTAAGTATTATTCATTTATGCACTTCATATGATATGTAGCTCTGCAGTATGCACCTGACGCTATTCTTCTTCTTCTTGTTCTTTTTCTTCTTCTTCTTCAGCATTCCGAGCCATTGAGGTTCTTTGCTGCAGATACAAGCCGTCTCCATTCGTCTCTCTGGTTGACCTTCTCTTGCCAGCCGTTGATTTCAAGTGCTTGTAGGTCTGTATATATATTATCTCTCCACCGTCTTCTTGGTCTACCTCGTGGTCTACGGTCATTTATTTCCTGAGTGTAAGTGAGTTTTGTTTCCCTATTATCTTCCATTCTTTCTATATGCCTCAGCCATTGCAGTCTAATAGCCTTCATGATACCAGTGATTAGCGGGGACTTAAACAGATCATAAATGTCTTTGTTGCTTCTTCTTTTCCATTCTCCACTTTGTGTATCCCTAATGGGCCCAAAGATGCGTCTTAAGACTTTGTTCTCAAAGGTTTGTAACAAGACTTTGTCTCCTTTAGTTGTACTCCAGGTGTCAGAGCCATATGCAGCAAAATATTCCAGGCACTAAATTGTGCAGCATATTCTTTGTGGCTTCTGTGCTTAAATTCACTAAGGGAATACATTGTTTTGAAGACAGGATTAATTCTTCTAATCCCTTAACACTGTTTGAGAGAAGGACAGCATCACCCATGTAACTGAGTTCTGGAATTTGATTGCCATTTATTATAAATGGATCAAAGTTGCCACAAAATGTCACTGACCACATCATTTTTGCAGTTTCTCATTACATTTTATGCATAGATTTGGCCATCTAACAAATAAGCTGAAAAGTGCATATGCACCTCTGAATATAAGTAAGCATTACAAAAGAGCATTAAAAGATTCACTAGCCAATAAAGAAAACAAACTGGACATACAAGAAGAACTCAATTCAATACTGAAATACTGTTGTAGTTTTCTTAGGCAGAGGTAGAAAAAAAAAAGAAAACCCTTTCAGGAGCCAGCACCTTTTTCTCAGGAGCCAGCATATGTATTTTTGCAAATACAGGCTAACAAAATGACTGAAAAATTCTAGCGCCATGTGGAAATTTTCAGGTGCCACAGCGATCAGGTGCCTGGATTTTTCTACCCCTGCCATTAGGTGGCATGGGGGGGGGGGGGGGGGGGGGGGGGGGGAGTAATAAAATAAAATTGGAGATCCAATGCCTGTGACTTGAACTTTCCTTCAAATTTTTGTGAGCAGTATTGTCTGGATCATAAATTTCCTACTGGTTTGCTAGACCTGCCATTGGTTTCTTACCTTATTAAGACAGTTGCATGGGGGGAGGGGGGGCTGCGTGGTCTCAAGGTATGGTGTCCACCTCGAGTGCTGGAGGTCCCGAGGTATGGTGTCCACCTCGAGTGCTGGAGGTCCCGAGGTTCAAACCCCAGGTGATGACCAGAATTTTTTTCTCGTGGACTTCTAGTAATAAAATTTCCCCTGGTCTCTGGGTAGTGAGATCGGACGCCCGTGTGTATTGTTGCGCACGTAAAAAATCCCCTGGCGGTTAGAAATCGAAAAAGAGTAGCCTAACGGTGTTGCCCTGGCAAAATTTCGAGTTAAAAATCTACCCAAAGTATTTAAGGATCCTTGCTGGTGCTACTGAGTTCGTGCACCGAGCTAGGTTTCTCCAAACTCAGGTCTGAGTTAGGGGGAGAACGGAGCACTTATGGGTTGCACCTGTGAGCCGTGATGTTGATCCATCGACTAAACTAAACTAAACTAAAACTAAACTTAAGACAAATACAATTTAGAAAAATTAAATATTTTGTGCATGTATAACGGTGGAGAGATAATATATATACAGACCTACAAAGACTGGCAAGAGAAGATCAACCAGAGAGACGAATGGAGACGGATTGTATCTGCAGCAAAGAACCTCAATGGCTCGGAAAGCTAAAGAAGAAGAAGATAACGACATCAGCGCATGTGATTTACATGGAAGAAACAACTATGAAGGGAGATGTAGCAGAAAAGAAGTTAAGAGGAATATCACAACAACGTAGGATATATTCTCAATCAGTGATAAGTGATACTGTTTACACTTACATTTGACAGCAACACAAGCAGGGTGGCTTGCTTACTTACCCTTATGATAGAGAGAAATTTTGAAAAAATTGTTATGGAGGAAAAGTTCTGCATAGGACAACTTTTCCGACAAGTGGTGATGGCGTTATGAACGCGATTCGTAATGCCGCTTACCCGAATTCGAAACACAGCCGCAACTGATTTGATGTGGCAGCAGACCGTGTCGCACTGGTTTTAATGTGTTGGTATGGGAGCCGGTCGTTCAGAAAGCAATGGCAAACTATTAAATGTAAAAACTTGATAAGACATCAACAACGGCAGTAAAATGCTGGAGTTGACTGCAACGTTCTGTAAAGGATATGTAACTTTAAAAAAAAAAAAACTAGTAGAACTGTAATTAGTTAATTAGTATCTAAGTAATAGTAAAAGATGCATAGATTACAGTATTTATATTATTATTATATTCTTATGCTAACCACAGTTACAAGTGATGTTTTATTACCGTTTATTTACATTATAACGAAATCTAACATACCCACCATCTACCCAACCTAAGTTTTTCCCGAAGTCTTTTCACTTTCAACATTTTCAACAAAGTTGTCACCAGTGGATTAATGATTAATAACGCCTCTATTCTAGTTACTAGTAGTTTATTTCTGAAAAAAATATGTGTGCCTAGTAAGGTCAGAATTAATTTAGTGATGTTTAAGTAAAGCAAGTATCGAACAACATATTAATAAACAGTTAAAACACTTCACATTTAACTCCCATCGCAGCCACCAAACAACAACAACGACAGATCGTAATCGTCTAAACGCCTGTTGTTCTATGAGCCGACGTAAGGACTGCTCAACAATTTTACCTTCAACACTGAAGTCTCCAACATGGCTGCAACGGCTGTAGACAAGAAATTAGCAGAAGGCATCGCCACTGAGCATTTGCGCCTGGCTGATAAATGGTAATTTGTTGGGGTGTCTCTCTAACATATGTGATGGAAGAGGAAGATTTATATTGTCATGTCTCACTGGGTTATTGTTGCCCGAAATGTGTTTAATGCATACCTAATCTGACATTATATTCAAATTTATTTATTAATTGAATTCATTTATATTAATTATTTATAATTTTTATATTTATTTTTTATATCTAATCTATTTCTGAATTCTTCAGATGGAAGGTGCGCAACAATGATTAAGAGCAGAATAGGGCAAGCAAAAGCTGCATTTAAGAAAATGAAGAGTATCTTAAGTCACTATCGTAAGAAAGAGAATGCTGAAGTGCTATATTAACTATATATACAAATTATATATAATTATATAGAACCTGTTTTGCTGTATGGCAGTGGATCTTGGAATGTAAATGAACAAATTAGGAAGAGCTTGGAGGCAACAAAGATGTGGTTAGTTAGTTAGTTAGTCGACAGGTCATCCTCATTGCACATCGAACCATTCAGTCCATAAGTGCTCGGATCCTCTCCTCAGCAAATCCCACAGTGTGTAGCGGCTAACGACACCAGTTCTGTGTTATTTTATCAATCTTCTTTGGCTTCTTTATAATCAGATTGCTACTGGTACTATTGATGTTGGGACTCTTCGCTGGCTGCTGAGGATGGGGACGGAACACTTATGGGAATGCCCCGAATGCTGTGATGTTGATTCCTAAATCAATCAGTCAATCTTCTTTGGCTTCCTGTGTAGTCTTTTTGTTTGGCTACCCCTCTTTTAATTTGTTGTTCTCGCAGTCTGGCCATGGTTGTAGATTCACAGTCATCACTTGGTTCATGCAAGAGTCTTATTTCTCGTAGAGCTTTCAGAATATCAGCCTGGTCCATGGCGTGTCCGCCCTCCACCATAGCCTCACCTGCGAGCTTGTCAGCCTGCTCATTTCCTTGTACTCCCACATGCCCTGGCACGAAGATGAAACTAATCTTTGCCAGCCAAGATCGCTCTAGAGACAGCAACCATTCTCTTCGGATCCACCCCACCTCTGTCTTGATCATGCTCATTGAGTCGCTAAGGAAACATGCCCTAGTGAATGTCTGTGTCTCGAGCCATGTTATTGCTTTACATACTGCCATGACTTCAATAGTTAGGCTACTTGTGGTCTCAGTGAAAGCACCAGAGTCCTCCTTCACAATTCTCCTCCGGCCTGAGCCGTAAAGGCCCATGAGCTTCTCACATGTCGGACGACCTACCTATCTGTGTAGATGACAGCTTCACCGTCTAGCGAATTCTCGAAAATCAACGCTTGTACTCCACAGCAGCCGGATTTTCTTGTCTGCATTTCCTATCTAGTTGGATGCAAACTGAAAAGGATGTGCAGAAATCTGTTGGCACTTGTACCCACTCTTCGCCAGGTTCTAAGTCCTCAAGTGAACACACCTGTTGAAGAATGTCTTCGGCTTGACCCATCCACGACCGTCCTCTTTTTAACCTGCTGCCCTTCACCTTCATAATTTCAATATGCAGTGGATGTGTGTTTGCGTTAACTCTGAGGTAGGCGCGTGCTCTGCAGACTTGTATTCTGTCTTCAATGGTTGGAAAATCAAGAAGGTAGCGCATCGCCCTGCATGCTGTATCTCTTGTACATCCAAGAATAATGCGCATAGCTTCATTCTGTATCCTTTCCATCCTTTCTATCTGCTTACGGCTGAGAGTCAGGATTGCCATCGCATACTCAAAAACAGACATGACCAGCCCTCGTACAGAAGACATAGATGGCGCTGCTCACAGTTTGCTGCCGCCATCACCCGCATCACAGCCAAACCCTGCTTGGCCTTTGTTATCACCTGGTCTATGTGCTCATTATAAGCAAGGCTTCGATCAAACCGTATCCCCAGGTAATTCATTGCCTGTGTTCTTTCCACCGTCTCTGAACACAGCTTTACAGTTGGTGTTGGAGTGTTGACAATATGATTATTCAACGAGAACCAAGTCACTGTTGCCTTTGTTGGGTTGACCATTGCCCCAGCTTCATCACACCAAGTACTTATGCGATTGAGTTCGGTTTGTAGTTCCACAGCAACCTGATCTCTATCCTTACCCTGACGATACACTAAAACATCATCGGCATATGACAATGTCCTACCAGGTCCAGTGATTTGCTCACTGGTGATTCTCACTGTGTAGGCGTTGAACAGTACGGAGATAATGGAGATAATGTGGTAGGCCCGGATATATTGTTGTTGGTTCTGAAGTCCAACTGCCACATCTAAAATCTACTCTGTTGGAAGAGGGCTGCAGCGATCCAACTAAGGAGGAATGGACTTATTTTGAGTTCAAGAAACTGAAGCATTTAAAAATCCAATGGTACTCTGTTGTACGTGTCCTCAAGATCGATCGCTGCAGCAAAGGTTTCAATGCCTTAGTGGAAACCTTCATAAACATCATGGGCAAAAACTGCTGCATTCGTCCAGGTTTCTCTTTTTGGACGGTACCCACCCAGGGTAGGTGGGAAAACACCTTGCCTCTCTAGCTGGCTTGATATTTTCCTGGCAATTAACTTCTCCAGCAGCTTGCCTATTGTATTCTGCATGGTTATAACTCGATATCCCTGAATTTTTGTGTCGTCTTTGCCTGGCTTCAGCAAGGGAATCAGATAGCTGTGTAACCACTCCTCCTTGATGCTTGCACTCCCTATATTGTTGTTGTACATGTCTGCTAGTTTCTCTAGCTCGTTGTCGGTACACCTATTGATGTCGTCGTATCTTATGCCATCAGGCCCTGGAGCGCTGTTTTTTTATCGTCGAAGCACAGCCTTGATTTCTTTCACTGTCACTGTGTCTTCATCCGAAGTGTTCTGGGCCTTGCACCTGTCTGAGGTGACCTCCTTGGCAAGATTTCGGCCTCCCATGTCTGTCTGGTTGCTCTGCTCTAGATAGCGTTCAAAGAGGGCTTTGCCCTTGTCCTCGTCAGTCCTCTGCCAGATGAGGTCAGCACCTTGGAAGTCAGAAATGCTCTTATTCTTGACTACCCCACTCATGCTTTTATGTAGTCGCCAGAACAATTTCAGTGACTTGTCTGTGCTTACTCTTTGACACACCTCTGCCCATTTTTCACTTTTAACCACCTTGACCAGTTTTTTTAAATAGCTTACTTTTGTGTGCATCTCTCTTTCTAAGTGCATGCAGGGACTAGGATGGCCAGCTCTGTTCTTCTTGGCATTTTGCCATCTCCTTACAGCACTACGCTTATCCACCCAAGCCTTCTCCACCTCGAAATTCCACCAAGGTGGCTGCTCCCAGCTTTTTTTCCTGCCCTGAAGCTTTCTGCGCTTGTCACGTTTTATTCTGCTCACCACATCTTGCCCTGTACTGTCATACTAGAAAGTCTTGACCGTTAGCTTGTGCTGCCTGGTTCTGCCTTTCTCCACCAATATGCTGCAAGGATGGTGGTCGCTGCCGTGGTGTCCTAGGACACCCCATCTACACACTGTAGTGAGTGAAGGAGAAACCAGCGCCAGATCAATAGCACTGTCCTCATCGCCTGGACGGTTTGCTGTCCTGGTGACACAGCCACTGTTGATACAAACCAGGTCAATGGTTTCAAGTGCAGTCTTGAGCTCCTTCCCCTGTGTGTTGGAGGAAATGTTTCCCCATGATCTGCCTTTAGCGTTGAAATTGCCACAGAAAATATTTCTCTCGTGACCTAATATGTCACTTAACCCTTTACAGGGCAGGCGCTTGTCTGTTTTCTAGCCCTGAACGGGCAAGATTTTTTCAGGTTCGGTAAAATTTCGGGTCGCGTTAGTAAAAACATCACAAATAAGGTGTTAGTCAACCGATTTTAGTTAACCCTTTACAGGGCAGACGCTTGTCCGTTTTCTAGCCCTGAACGGGCAAGATTTTTTCAGGTTCGGTAAAATTTTGGGTCGCGTTAGTAAAAACATCACAAATAAGGTGTTAGTCAACCGATTTTAGTTAAATAAACAACACAATGAAGGGCAAAGCATGCAGAATATGTTACTCACGTGATTGTTGTCGGTAATCCATATATGAACACAAATATTTACGAAATACAGCATGCTGTTTGTGATTTTCCGTCATCTATATGGCAATTTACAAACACATTTTCAAAATCATAATCACTTTCTTTAAAGTCCTGACTCAGACTGCTAATGCAAAGTAACGCTTTGCACTGATATCTAGCGCCGATTAATAGTCAACTTCGTGCCCTTTAATGTCATTTAAATTGAACCTAGCGAAATCTCGGCTATCACTTGAAGAATCGCCAAAATCCATTTTGAAAAACAGCGTAAAAATCCCAAAAACTATCAAAAATTGTCCGTAAAAGTCCGTTCAAATTCATACTATCGCGTTTACAAATGGCGGCCACGTTGTCAAGCTGTCGGCGAAAGCGAAAGTAGCCATTGGAAGTGTCGGAAAGCCGAGAGATCGCGTTTTTACAATGCATAATAGTATCGGCCGGAATCGGACGCTACGATCGTTTTATGGCATCGGCCGGAATTAGCCGCTGTGACCTGTAAAGGGTTAAATAAACAACACAATGAAGGGAAAAGCATGCAGAATATATTACTCACGTGATTGTTGTCGGTAATCCATATATGAACACAAATATTTACGAAATACGGCATGTTGCTTGTGATTTTCCGTCATCTATACGGCAATTTACAAACACATTTTCAGAATCATAATCACTTTCTTTAAAGTCCGACTCAGACTGCTAATGCAAAGTAACGCTTTGCACTGATATCTAGCTCCGATTAATAGTCAACTTCGTGCCCTTTAATGTCATTTAAATTGAACCAAGCGAAATCTCGGCTATCACTTGAAGAATCGCCTAAATCCATTTTGAAAAACAGCGTAAAAATCCCGAAAACTATCAAAAATTGTCCGTAAAAGTCCGTTCAAATTCATACTATCGTGTTTACAAATGGCGGCCACGTTGTCAAGCTGTCGGCGAAAGTGAAAGTAGCCGTCGGAAGTGTCGGAAAGCCGAGAGATCGTGTTTTTACAATGCATAATAGTATCGGCCGGAATCGGACGCTACGCTCGTTTTATGGCATCGGCCGGAATTGGCCGCTGTGACCTGTAAAGGGTTAAGCACTGCCACTTCTGTGAATCATACATTTATACCCGCAACGCGAGTATGGATTCCCAGAACAGAGATGTGGTATTGTGGTTTAGTGACGAATGCTGCAAATTCCTTGGACTGCCAGAGTAACTAACAATGATTACCTGAAAGAGGCTAATGAAACTAGAGCATTAACCCTACCAGACCTGAGGCCCTGAACTTAACTGTCCCTGGGCTCCTGAGCATTAAATAGAAAAAACCAACATGATAGAGAAAAATGTTAGTTACATGCAAACAAGTGGTTAGAATAAGATGCAACTTGGAGACATTGTAGAAAATAGATCTACCTGGCATCTAGCGCCAATATTCCACCTTTGTGTGCCAATACAGTCTGAATAAACCAAAGTATCGATCAGCTGTTGGACTCTGAAAAGCCTAGACCTACTTCGCTTTCTTGTTGAAGTGCTTGGTTCATCAGCCGCTCGTTTCATTATGAATTTTCAGAATTTTTTCTCGTTAAACCACACAAAGTCAATTCAAACCTATGGGGGACAGACATTTGCAATGGCTAACCGTGAGGTTTGACCACGATTGGTTGGTTATTTTTAGTTTGTGACACATTTTTTTTCACGTACTAGGCAAAATACCGAAAATTAGGTACAGCAGTATAGCGGCAGATTAGGAAATTACTGAAAAATTGGTACAGCGGTCTGGTAGGGTTAAATTCAACAATAAGAAAGAGACAAACAGCTTTCTTTGGTCATGTTATGAGAAGAGAGGTATTGGAGAACATCGTGACAACTGGAAAAATCAAGGGGAAGAGAGGCAGGGGCTGATGAAGAGAAATGATGCTGGATGGATTGAGACGGTGGCATGGAGAAATACCATCAGTAGAGTTCATCCAGAACACCAAAGACTGCGATAATTGAGAAACATGAACGCCTACACCAGCTGGCATGGCACTTGATGATGAATCTATTCTATTATTATTATTGTTGTTATGAATTTATGTACGTGGTTATGTAATTATCACTATGTTAAAGATTTGCAGAAACAAATGGCAACTTGGAACTAAGAAAACAACCATTACAAAAAGGCACCCGTGTAACTTCAAACTATGATAATGTTAATAACATGAGAAGATTCAAAAGGTCCACCATACCTTTCTGCTGAGAAAAAAATTAAATGTGGAAGTTGATGCTAAACTAAATCGTTATTATTCACTTATAATAATAATAATAATAATAATAATAATAATAAAATGTTTCCATAAAAATGGGCTGCTAAAGATTCTGTTGCCTCTTATGCTAATGCAGATATGCACGTTTCCTATCTGTCTCGATGAGTATGCTTAGGTCCTTAGCCTAAGGAAGATAGAGTTGGGCTGGACCAGAAGACAATTGCTTGAATCTCTTTTGATGATATTCCTCCATGCCATCATCTCTGTCCATCCAACATCATGTCTGTTGATTTGTCTCTTCCTCTTCTCCCATTAATCTTTCTAGTCATCTTGATGTTTTCCAATACCTCGCACTTCTCATGTTGGGACCAAAGAATGTCGTTTATCTCTTTCATATTGCTGTGTATGTTCTACTTTCTTAATCTTCTTTTTGGATAATCATTGTTAGTCCACAATATTTGCAACATTCATCTGAGGAACCACTTCCATACAACAAAACAAGTTCAACAAGCATTTCAGTACTCTCTTTCTGAAATGTAATGGTAGAACTTATTACATAAGATAATTTTAGTTTGATTCATACAAGAGACAACATTGCAACTATAGACAAATTTCAAGTGAATGAAAGGAGAAGAAGAAGAAGAGAAGAAGAATATACTTTTCATGTTCTGAAATGCAGCATTTGCTTGATCTACAGGGTGTTTGTAAAGTCTCACTACACTTTGCATGTAGAACAGATTTGCAAAATGAAGTACATGGTGTCATAAAAATATATGTTCCACAGTCCATCATGAAGCTATATGCAGCGAATGGCTGTCATCTGCTGGAGTAATTCTTTGTACTCCAAACAGAATGGTGTTTAAAACAATAATGTACATACAACAGAGTACCACTGGATTTTTTAATGTTTCAGCTTCTTGAACTAACGTAAGTCCATTCCTCCTTAGTTGGATCGCTGCAGCTCTCTTCCAACGGAAAGTAGTTTTTAGATGTGGCAGTTGGACTTCGGAACCAACAACAATATATCCTGGCCTACCACAGGGATCACCATTATCTCCGGTACTGTTCAACGCCTACACAGTGAGAATCACCAGTGAGCAGATCACTGGACCTGGCAGGACATATGTCATATGCCGATTGATGTTTTAGTGTATCGTCAGGGTAAGGATAGAGAGGAGGTTGCTGTGGAACTACAAACCGAACTCAATCGCATAAGTTACTTGGTGTGATGAAGCTGGGGCAATGGTCAACCCAACTAAGGCAACAGTGACCTGGTTCTCGTTGAATAATCATATTGTCAACAATCCAACACCAACTGTAATGCTGTGTTCAGAGACGGTGGAAAGAACGCAGGCAATGAATTACCTGGGGATACGGTTTGATCGAAGCCTTGCTTATAATGTGCACATAGACCAGGTGATAACAAAGGCCAAGCGGGGTTTGGCAGCGATGCGGGTGATGGCGGCAGTAAAACTGTGAGCAGCGCCATCTATGTCTTCTGTACGAGGGGCTGGTCATGTCTGTTTTGGAGTATGCAATGGCAATCCTGACTCTCAGCCATAAGCAGATAGAAAGGATGGAAAGGATACAGAATGAAGCTATGCGCATTATTCTTGGATGTACAAGAGATACAGCATGCAGGGCGATGCGCTACCTTCTTGATTTTCCAACCATTGAAGAGAGAATACAAGTTTGCAGGGCACGTGCCTACCTCAGAATTAACGCAAACACACAAGCATCCACTGCATAGTGAAATTAGGAAGGTGAAGGGCAGCAGGTTAAAAAGAGGACGGTCGTGGATGGGTCAAGCCGAGGACATTCTTCAACAGGTGTGTTCACTTGAGGACTTAGAACCTGGCGAGGAGTGGGTGCAAGTGCCAACAGACTTCTGCACATCCTTTTCAGTTTGCATCCAACTAGATAGAAAATGCAGACAAGAAAATCCGGCTGCTGTTGAGGCTGAAGTACAAGCGTTGATTTTCGAGAATTCGCTAGACGGTGACGCGGTCATCTACACAGATGGGTCGGTCGTCCGACATGTGAGAAGCTCATGGGCCTTTACAGCTCGGGCCGGAGGGAGAATTGTGAAGGAGGACTCTGGTGCTTTCACTGAAACCACAAGTAGCCTGACCATGGAAGTCATGGCAGTAAGTAAAGCAATAACATGGCTCGAGACACAGACATTCACTAGGGCTTGTTTCCTTAGCGACTCAATGAACATGATCAAGAGGATAGAGGAGGGGTCGATCCGAAGAGAATGGTTGCTGCCTCTGAAGCGGTCTCGGCTGGCAAAGATTAGTTTCATCTTCGTGCCAGGGCATGCGGGAGTACAAGGAAATGAGCGGGCTGACAAGCTCGCAGGTGAGGCTACTGTGGAGGGCGGACGCGCCATGGACCAGGCTGACATTCTGAATGCTCTACGAGAAGTGAGACTTTTGCAAGAACCAAGTGATGACTGTGAATCTACAACAATGGCCAGACTGCGAGAGCAGCAAATTAAAAGAGGGGTGGCCAAACAAGAACACTACGCAGGAAGCCAAAGAAGATTGATAAACCAACACAGAACTGGCGTCGTTAGCCGCTACACGCTGCGGGATTTGCTGAGGAGGGGATCCGAGCACTTATGGACTGAATGGTCCGATGTGCAACGAGGATGATCTGTCGACTAACTAACTAACTAACTAACTATTTTGGTGTTAGCTTGTCTTTGATATAACCAGTATAGTACAATACTGGGTAATTAAATCATGAAAACGTCCATAAAATAAACAGATAGAACTCAATGTAGCCCATCAACAGCAAATGTTGCCTTTCTGGAATAACACTGCTGTCTGCTTATTTCAGCTTGAAAACATCTCTGTTTAAATGGAAGCCAGATCATGATGGTGCAGCTGCGGAATATCTTAAAGCTGGTAATATGATTGGTTGTTGTTGTTGTTGTTGTCGTCGTCGTCGTTTTACATGGCATGAGTGGGGTGTACTGATTATGTTTGAACATTTGAGTTTTTTTATTTGTAACCATAAACAAGAAGTCTTAAACAAAATGGAAATAGAAAGTTATTCCTTGCTAACAGAGATTAAGGCTTGAGAAATAACACTTTTGGTGCACTAAAAAAAGCATAGAATATAAATAACTTATGTTATTCTGATGATGAGGTAAGTGTAAAAATCAAATATCTAGATACATGGATAATATCAGATGGAAGATGCATACAGAGATAAAGAACAGAATAGAACACTGAAAAACTGCATTTAGTAAAATGAAGAGCATTATTTTTAATAAACCCTTGTCATTGGAGTTTAAAAAAGTGTTCATGCATGTTACACAGAACCATTTCTAACATATAGCTGTGAGTCTTGGACAATTAATAAACCAGCAACCCCTTGAAGCTTTAGAGATGTGGTTTTAGAGAAGAATGCTGAAACTTCCTTAGACAGCCAAAATGAGTAATCTGAACATTTTGAAAGAGGCAAGGACACAGGGACAACTTATCACAAGCATCAAAAAGAAGCAGACATAATTTTTTACCACATTATAAGAAGGCAAAGACTGGAACATGTGACAACTAGACAGATTTGTGGAAGAAGAGACAGAGGAAGACAACAGGAGAACATTTTTGAGTTTTTTGCATGGCACGGGAGGGTGACAGCTCACAATTTGATACATGCTGTTGGGAGACCACAAGATCTGGAGAAGCATGATCGTCCACACCATTCAGCACGGCACTTGGTGATGATGATGGCTCGTTTTAAAATTAATGTATAGAGAACACATTAGTGGTGGAATCATACACATATGTAAGTTGCAATGTAACCAAAGAGGGCAGAATGGATAGGGATGTTAAAATAATTGAGTTGAGCTAAGAACCGACATCACTGCACTCAGGACATTCCCATACACGCTCTGTCCCCTCGTTCAACAGCAAGTAAAGAGTCATACTTCTAATCGTTCCCACCGCTATCTGATTGAATATTCTCCTGGTCTTCACTCTTAGTTTTGAGATTCTTCCAGAACCCCTGCCAATCCCCCGCAATATAATTCTTTCAACATACGGGTTCTCATTCTGTTCCCCGCCTTCTCCACCTGGTAGATATTAAAATATTGATACAAAAGGCAAGAACAGCTTTCATAGCATTAGGAAATCTGTGGAAGTCACAAGAAATGAAAGAAAACTGGCACCAGGTTTAGACTATTTAACTCTAATATTAAATTAGTGCTGCTGTATGGATCAGAAACATGGAGATCGACTGGCATCATTATAAATAGACCACAACGTTTCATTAACCTAGTGCCTTTGCAGAATAGGATGACTAAAACGGTGTAAGAGATTCTCCAATACAGAGCTTAGAGAGGAAGCTAGACGGATTCCAGTCAATCAAGAGGTGAGGACAGTTTACTGACACTGGATAGGACACATTGAGAAAGCTGATAATAGGATTGCTAGAAAGTTCTTTCTCTGGAACTCACAGGATAGACAAAACACAAGGAGACTTAAAAATAAAGGAGGAGAGAATTAGAGATAAATCAGTCGTGTGGGGAGGACACTGAATGAGCTGCAGGAGATAACAAAGGATAGGATCGCTTGGCTAGAGATTATTGAGGGCTTATACTTCAATGGGGAATAAAGGGCACAAGAAGAAGCAGTGTGCAAAAAGAAGGCAATGGTTTAAATAAGAAAATGACATCATAGATGGATGGAAAAAAATGTTTCACTGTACAAACATGTCAATGGACTGCTGATGATCCATTGCAGTTTGCCTTTAATGTGAAGATGTCAGCTGATCTGTTGTGATGTTCAACCCTTCATGGGTGAGTCAATGGTTAGGATATTGGTCTGCCATGCCAGGGAGTATGGGTTTTAATTCCTAGTAAAGCAAAATACTACTATCTATTGGAAGTACATTTTTCTTTAAAAAGCCTTTTCTGTACACTGCGTGATGATTTGCCTGGGCAGGTATGGTTAATCCTCTCAATCAATCATGTGCCATGCCGGAAAGTGTGGGCGGTCATGACTCATGATTTCACTCAATCACCAGAGTCATGGACCAGCTCAGTGTTCCTGTCTTGTCCGTGCCATGTGGCCAAGCCATCCAGGTATTTTCCTCTCGGTCTTTCTCTTGGTCTGTTCCCTTCAATCTTGCCAGTTGTCACTAAGTTCTCCAATCCCTTTCTTCTCATAACATGTCCAAAGAATTTTGACTGTCTGCATCTAATTTCTCTAATCAATTTACGATTGTCATTTGTCACCTGTAGTACTTGGTCATTGGTTTTCCTGTCTGTCCATGGTATTCTTTGCATTTTCCTCAGAAACCACATTTCTGCAGCCATCAGATGTTTTTCAGCTTGACTGCTCATTATCCAAGTTTCACATCCATACAAAAGGACAGGCCTTGTTTCAATTGACATCTTTTTATTAGTCAGAATGTTTTTCATCTTGCTAAAGGCTACTTTCGCCATGGCGATTCTTGTTCTAATCTCTTCAAGGCATCTCCCATCAGATGTTATGACTGTTCCAAGATAATTGTACCGATTCACTTGTTGAAGAATAGTCCCATTTACTTGCATATTACATTGTGGTATTTCGTTCTTCCTAGTGACTACCATAATCTGTGTCTTTTTACAATTTAATTCTAACCCCAGTTGCTCGCTGTGTACAACAACCGCATCTACTAATTGTTGCAGATCCTGCGCATTGTCCGCAATCATTACTGTATTATCTGCATATCTAATGCAGTCTAATTTAAACCTCTATCTGCTGTTTAATCCTCTGCTTCCTATGTAATCCTCTTCCATTTAATCCTCTGCCTTCTATTTAATCCTCCACATACAAATCCCTGTGCCAAACACCAGCTTTGGTAAAACCTCAGTTATTATAGTTCTGTAGTGGCATGGTCATACAGAGTCAGTGATATCAAAGAACACCAGATTGGAGTTGTTGTTTAACATGTTAACTGACCATTACAGAACCTCTCTGGCATCTGCAGAGATAGTTGAATCAAAATGTTTAAAATCTGCTGTATAATCCAGAGACACCGGAAGATACAAATAGAAAAATAACAAAGACCGGCATAGCCTGTCGTGTTTGGTACAGTATACTTTGTCAGTTACTGCCAATAATTTTAGATACAGATGTGTGTCTGTGCCATGGTGCCAAGCTGCTGTCACAGTATATACACTTCGCCACCCCAATGTGGCCAGTGATTGCAACAGGGAGGTGCAAAGTAGATTGCAGAGGCTGATTAGTGTCGTAGGTAAGTTTAGCTTCTTGCTGTTAGGTACTTCGTCGAATGTGCCGCGTCAGTTTGAATCAAACAGAATTCATGAATACAAATACAATGAATACAGCAATCCAACAAAACGAAATTGCATACAGAGACATCCTGATTTCGCTTCTTGGGTTTTCTTTATTTTTTTTTTTTCTTGAAGGCATTTCTTTTCTTCTCAGGAGAATTGTCGACAGTTAGGGTAATACAAAAAGTTACAACATCTCAAGTTAATATTGTATCAAAACGTGCTGGTTACAAAATATATGATTAGGTTTCGGGTTGTCCGAAGTTTCTCTCCTTTCTTATTTATAATATATACTTCGCAATGCCATAGAGCTTACCCTTAGTAGTCATCTTCTTCATTCTTCTCTTTGAAGCCGAATTTATAACAGGATTTCCCTTCGTTTTTAGATGATAATATATCTGGTTGTTCCGGGATTTGAAATTTAAATATTGAGCACAACCCACCACTGGCAACGCTGATCGTATTCCGGCACGAACCTAAGGCCTATCCACGTCAATATGGAAGCACTATATTTGAGTTTCGCTCTCATTTGAGCTCGTCAGTAGTGCATATCCCTGACCGGATCCGGAAACAAGCCCCGGATCATGCGTGTGAAGCGGGTGTGTAACCACGCGGTACACACTGGACACGCCAAATTATCATACCGGAACACCACAACGCTACCCATCGTAGGCTATGCTCAAGATTGCGGCGATTGGGCAATCTTTTGATAAATCTGATAATTTGGCGTGTCCAGTGTGTGCCGCGTGGTTACACACCCGCTTCACACGCGTGATCCGGGGCTTGTTTCCGGATCCGGTCAGGGATATGCACTACTGACGAGCTCAAATGAGAGCGAAACTCGAGTATAGTGCTTCCATATTGACGTGGATAGGCCTTAGGTTCGTGCCGGAATACGATCAGCGTTGCCAGTGGTGGGTTGTGCTCAATATTTAGATAATATATCTATCTTTTCAGATGGTATTCTAACACAATTCTATACATGTACCTTCCAGATAGCATCCAAAATCGTGACTGCCCCCCAACGTGTTGTGATTACCACCCTACGTATTTCACAGTTTTCTTTACGTCAGGGTGGTGACCATTTGGTGCGTGTTGGATGGCATTCATTTTACGGGAAAAACTAACCTCCTGATATCAGGCATATTGCATTGTAACAATACTGTTACACTGCCTATCATCTTCTCTCTAGGCGCTGTGTAGTGGCATAGTGATCAGTTCACTTACCTGGCAAGACAATGGTCCGGGATTGATTTTTGTCCTCACTTGTATGGTTCTGGGGTCAACCTGGCCTCTTAAAATTGGCATCAGATAATTTTCAGATGGAAAGGTAGCAAGGAAGGGAACTGGGCATGCCACCTCATTATGAGAAGGTCTAGAATATGTGAAGCTGCAACACTTTACACCACAACGACAATATTTGCCATGTGGCTGACTTCCTGTACCTGGTTTAACATTCTGATACACGTCCAAAGAATGTAGTCTACAACTGATGTGAGTTGAGAGCCGCCCATGTGTTGCTGGAGCCCACACAGGGGAGCAAAGAATAGTAACACTTGCCTACCATGCAAGTTGTAAGAGGCGACTAAGGAGGATATGGTTCCGTCGCCCTGCTACTGAGTGAGTGCATGGTGTGACACTGTGAGCTGTGAATTTCGCGTGGAATGCTTTTACATCTGTTCGCAGTTTGTAGCGTGAACTGCATGTTCGGAACGATGGCGGCCGGTTGTTGCTGAATTGACTGGTTTGCCTTTTCAGTTCACGAGTGCATTGTTCAGGAGACGCCTGAGAGTTGTCACTGGAGCTACGGAGTTCGTGCTTTGTGCTGCGCTTTCGGCGGGTCGCCCTGGGGAAAGAGACCAAGCCATATGGGATAAAACCTGGGTCAGTGAAGTCTTTCTGGTGACTGCCATTTCCATCGACGATGAACTGTATTTCTCGTGTAGGACTTCTGTGTTGGCATTCTGGCGACGGCATTATGCACAATGTACCTGTGCGGGCTGTTGGCTTGCTGATACTCCTGTCTATTCCATTGTTCACATAGGGCAGTGAGGATCATTTTGTGTGATATTCACTGGCACAGGAACGGAACATAATGGGGATGACCCGTTGCTGTGAAGTTGGAACACAACTTTTGATGTGCTCTGCGGAAAGAGACCGAGCCATGTGGGATAAAAGCCAGTGCAATGAAGTTGATCTGCTTGCCTTTTTAAAACCCTTTTAAAAGAGTTCATCATAACTCATGTTACCTGCCCTTGGTGTTCTCAGCTCTCTTCTATGGAACCAGTCTCCGGCGCCTCCAAGTAGTTGTTCACTGTCTGCAGATTATAGTTACTTATTATATTATTACATGTGGTCATTTTGTCCTCTTCTCTGTTTTACCAACATATTTATTATAGACAGTGTTTATACACATTATAGGCAGCATTTATTTCCAGCCAGTATGTCTAAGGGGCTGGTTCTGCACCATTAAATGGTTACCCAAGATTTCTCTGGGAAAGTAAAGTTAGTCACCTTGATACTAACAGCACCACTATTTGTGTGCTGTTGGGACACCATATCCTCAATATTTGTGAATGGTATTCAACCGGGTAGAATACTTTACTGTAAATTTTGTTGTAATTTTGATTACTTTTCATGTCCCAGTCATACTGACAGCCACAATAATATTACCTTATTTGTTATACTAATACTTATTTTAATATAATTTTGTCTCTCTTTTCCTCCTATGCCCTGCTGTTAGCCACAGTGTTTAGAAATGCAAAAGCTTTTGACCAGGCCAAGGAGTCCTACATAAAGGTTGGAGAGCTGTTGAAGGCAGTTAACTCGTATCCTTTAACATTTGCTGATTATGGATTGATGTTGTCTTTTCCAATAATATTGAGACAATAACATTAATTGGTTATGTTATTTGATTTTGTATTTAGTGATGATTGCAGTACGAATTGAACGATAATGTTGTAAGCATGTGAAACATGGAGAATAAGCAGACAAGCTGTGGTTTCTGGGGAAAATGCAAAGAAAACAATGGACAGACAGAAACAATTAATGCGGCATTCCTTTCAAGAAATAAATGAAAACTAAGCTGCTTAGAGAAATTGTACATGGACAGTCAAGGAATTTTGGCATGTTATGAGTACAGGAGAAATAAACTTGAAAACTTAGTGATAACTGGTAACTGCCAGACTGCAATATATGGCAGTTACCTTGATGAGAAAAGAGCAAAGGGAAGACAAAGAGATAAATATCTGGATGACTTTGCTATATGGTATAGTCGGGACAAGAACACAGGCATCATCCAAGACTGATGTTCATGTGATATGGCAAACCAAGACTGCCCACACATATCAGCATTGCACATGATGATGATGACTCATCAGCATACAGCAACTAACTGCCAGTTTGGTATTGGTTGCATAAAGGGGGCTGTGATGTTGGGACCAGACATAAAGTGGCTATTATGCTGGGACCAGACATAAAGTGACCATGATGTTGCACCCAACATAAAATGGCTATTATGTTGGGACCAGACATAAAGTGGCTATGATGTTGGGACCAGACATAAAGTGGCCATGGTGTTGGGACCAGACATAAAGTGGCTATGATGTTGGGACCAGACATAAAGTGGCTATGATGTTGGGACCAGATATAAAGTGGCTATGATGTTAGGACCAGATATAAAGTAGCTATGATGTTGGGACCAGACATAAAGTGGCTATGATGTTGAGACCCGACATAAAGTGGCTATAATGTATAGGCCAGACATAAAATGGCTATGATGTTGGAACCAGACATAAAGTGGGTATGATGTTAGGACCAGATATAAAGTGGCTATAGTGTATGGGCCAGACATAAAGTGGCTATGATGTTGAGACCAGACATAAAGTGGCTATTATGTTGAGACCAGACATGAATTGGCTATGATGTTAGGACCAGACATAAAGTGGCTATGGTGTTGGGATCAGACATAAAGTGGTTATGATGTTGGGACCAGACATAAAGTGGCTATGATGTTGGGACCAGACATAAAATGGCTATGATGTTGGGACCAGACATAAAGTGGCTATGATGTTGGGACCAGATATAAAGTGGCTATGATGTTGGGACCAGACATAAAGTGGCTATGGTGTTGGGACCAGACATAAAGTGGCTATGGTGTTGGGACCAGACATAAAGTGGCTATGGTGTTGGGACCAGACATAAAGTGGCTATGATGTTGGGACCACACATAAAGTGGCTATGGTGTTGGGACCAGACATAAAGTGGCTATGATGTTGAGACCCGACATAAAGTGGCTATGATGTATAGGCCAGACATAAAATGGCTATGATGTTGGGACCAGACATAAAGTGGCTATTATGTTGGGACCATATATAAAGTGGCTATGATGTTGGGACCAGACATAAAGTGGCTCTGATGTTGGGACTGGAGATACAGTCAATGTTTTTCTAATCTGTATTTTCCCAGATGCCATTTTATCATACTGGGTCACATCTGACATTTAGTCTCCCATTCTCCCCCTTATTTACATGGACGAAGAAACGGGGGGGGGGGGGGGGGGGGGGGGGGGGGGGGGGGGGGGGGGGGGGGGGGGGGGGGGGGGGG
This sequence comes from Cepaea nemoralis, assembly GCA_014155875.1. NCBI lineage: Eukaryota > Metazoa > Mollusca > Gastropoda > Stylommatophora > Helicidae > Cepaea > Cepaea nemoralis. The sequence goes on from JACEFZ010011164.1 coordinate 327,137, forward strand.
GGGGGGGGGGGGGGGGCAGTCCTTTTTCCTCCCCACAAAATTCAGGACTTCATACATTGTGCAGAGTTACATGTTTGATTGTTAACATTTATGCACCAGTCTTATTGAAATATACATTCTTAACAGACTTAAGTCCTTTCCAAGCGGCGAAGTAAGTAGATTTCTATGTTTCTGTAATTATGGTTTAAGCATCTTGTGTAGACTTAAGTATCATGTCACAATCTTACTTTCCAGAAAATTTTCTGGTTCTCATTTTGTGAGGCTTAGTGAACCCTGTAACCATGAGGTCATAAAAAATTTACAACCTCAAGGAGGATTTGAACACAGGACTGCCAGGCCAGGCCAGCAGGCAAATATACTACCCACAACACTAGATAGGCTCCTGAATCATGTGTATGATGTGAGCAAGTGTTCACTGTGACAGTGTGTCCCAGAGAACAGCAGTATCATGCTGATTGCCTTTACTTCTATGGACATTTCCTGTTACCCATTTTCAGACTAGACCATGGGCCACAGGTCAATTCTTTTTAAGAATCATCCTAATATGCCTCTCCACAAATAGAGAGGCATATTGGTAAGTGTAATTTATCAGCATAATATTATAAGTTCCAATACTGATCTTGCACGCCCCATTGGCTCCTGGGCTTGGACAAGGGAAGAAAACCCCTGCACAACAGTTCATATAGAGATGGAACTCTGATGCCAGGTCAAGTAGAGAATCTCTATGCCAGCCTTACTTTGATAGTTTTAAAAGTTAGTTGGTTGCATGTCCGTTACAGGATGTCGCATCCAACCCAATAATGTTTGGTTATTTGTGATTTACTAGGCAATTTTTTCCATTTTGCAAAAGTCTACCTTCGCCATGGAGATTTTTGTTCTAATCTCTTCAAGGCATCTCCCATCAGATGTTATGACAGTACAGACAATTGTACTGATTCGCCTGTTTAAGAATATTCACATTCCCATTTCATATTCCCATTTACTTGTATATTACATTGTGGACAGAATAACCAATGACCTAGTCCTACAAGAAACAAATGAAAAGTGTAAAAGATTAGGGAAATTAGACGTAGACAGTCAACATTTTTGGGCCACATTCTGAGAAGAAATAAATTGGAGAACTTGGTGACAACTGGCAAGATCGACGGAAAGAGAACAAAGGAAAGGCAGAGAAGAAAATACCTGGATGGCTTGGACATGTGGTATAGTCGAGACAAGAACACTGAGCTGATCCACGACTCTGGTGATCGCGTGAGATGGCTAAACGCTTATCGGCACGGCACATGATGAATGAAGGCAATTTTTAGCTTCAGTAGTTTGCCATTGCTTTCTGAACGATAAATAGATGTAAGCCAATTTTAGGGCTCAGACAGTGTGGATGCCAGTGCATCAGATTTAAGGTGGCTGTAAGTACATCCCGCACTGACCAGATAGTCAGATTAATCATAATCATAGAGCAAAATATTAAACTGCATTCATCACTTTATATTGGAATTATGGATTATGAAAAGGCTTTTGACAGCATTGGTAGGGAATCCATTTGAGGTTGGTGCTGTACTATGGGATTGCACAGAAAATCATTATCTTAATAAGGATAACATATGAAGATATGAAATGTTCTTCATGATGGAAAACTAACAGATGCATTGAAAATAAAAACAAAAATACAACAGGGATGCCTTTTGTCACCATTATTATTCTTGCTGTATAGACTTGCTTATAAAGACAAAAATAAGTACTGCCAGAAACGGAATTCAATACTCTAATAAAGCCATTTGATTTGAAATTCCCTGACAAAATTACACTCGTCACACACACGTGATTGATGCACAATACACCACACTTGATGAGTTAGCAACATTAAGGTCTAAAAATTAACAGGAGAAAGATGAAGATATTGAGATTAAACCAAGCGAAAAACTGTCTTCCGAAGGATTTACAACCAACCAATTTGTTGCTGTGGACATTTAGGGTTGTTACAATTGACCAGCCGGCGCTGTGGCAAATGGTTTACAAATGTGGTTCATAATCCCTCATACCAAATTTGAAACACAGCAGATCGCCTTGCATTGGTTTTCATTCAGTGGTATGAGTGCCGGTCATTCAAAAAGCAATGGCAAACTACTAAATGTAAACTTGCCAAGAAATCACAAACAGTCAAGAAATGCTGGGGTTGAATGTGGTGACCTGTAAAGGATATGCAGCTAACTTAACACTTGACCATAGTATGACATGTGAGAACAGAGTTAATTTATAGCAAGATAATGAGACCACGGGATCTTACCTTATTTTATACACTAGGGGATGAATGAATCACCCAAAATAAACGAGAAGTAGATTGTGAGCTTTACTAAAACACGACTACAAGAGACAAATTGGACGTTGCGGCCAAAGCCTTCGTCAGCACAGGACAAACAAATACAAACCAACACAAAACTACATGAAACACACTATGACAATATATAACTATTAAACTAATTAAAATTAAATGTACTCATCTGAATTCTGTGTCTTGGCTTGGAAAGTCTGACACGCGTAGGGCGCCAGTGGATCAATAGACCGGATGTATGGTACACGGGTCAAAGGTCAAGCGGGAGGGGAGTGGGGTGGAGACGCGCCCATGTGTGCGGAAAAGTGAAATTTAAGACCGGCAATAATGTTACGGATGCAGTTGACAATTAGCAATCCTCGTTAAGCGCTCGAAACACCCCTGCGGAAACCTATATAGTTTTAGTACACACAGAGGGGCATGACTGGTGGTCGTTCAGAAAAGGATGGCAAAACACCGAACGTAAACCCGCCAAGAGAGTTGACTGTGATGTCATATAAAGGATCTGCACTGTACCCAGATGGTGGACTGTAAGCTAGGGGGTGGGGGGGGGGGGGGGGGGTGGGGGGTGGGGGGGTGGGGTAGGGGAGTTAAATGAAGCTGTGTTGGACATTAAGGCCGTGAGGGGAGAGTGTGCCCAACTGGAAGATGAGACGATAGTTCCAATGTCTTCCGATCCCGTTCGTGGGATGCGCATGATTTGATGGCCGTGACCTGTATGTCGGCTACGCCATGGTGGTCAGGACTGTTGAAATGCATGGATACTGGTTTCTGGGTGCCGCTGGTGATGTCAGAAAGATGTTGTCGAAATCTGTCCCCAAGACGTAACCCTGTCTCACCGACATATCTCATGTCGCAACGTGTGCAGGTAATCGCATAGATGACGTTGCGACTGATGCATGAGAAACCCTCACGGATGTGGAAGGTCGTCTTAGGGAATGTCAGACTCTGGGTTTGAAGTACGTATGGACAGGTCTTGCAAACCGATCGAAGACACGCCACCGTGCCAGGAAGAGACTGGTGAGGTTGGGGTAGCCTGCTATGGACCAGCACATCTCACGTAATCCGGTCTAGTACCCTAGGGGAGAAGAGTGTAGAAAAGAAAGATAATGTATAATTCACTGCTGCATCTTGTGTCTGTCAGGGCGTATGAGCAAGCTGGATTGCTTTGCCAGGAGAAGGAAGAGTTTGATGAAGCTGTCCATTGGATGGAGCTCGCTGCTCTCATGTTCCAGGAGCATGGCACTCTTGATAGTGCTGCACTCTGTCTTGAAAACGCTGCAACGTGAGAACCTCTTATTGTTTCATTTCTCTGATTTGTGGTTTATAAATGACTCTTATCATTGCAGCGGATTCCAATTTTTGTTTTACTTGACCTGGAGTCTCATGTCAGCCCAGCCTGAAATAGGTGCCAAGACATTCTTGGAAAGTAAAGGTCGCCGGAATGTTATTGACGACATCACCCACTGAGTTCTGATTGGTCTAAACATATGGGCCTAACACTATATGTCCAGTGCATCTTAAGGTGTGAAAAATAATCCCTTGTATACCATTGTTGTACCTGGAAATTTTCATACTTAAGTGTCCTTGCATAAATTATCGGAGACGACTCTCAGAAAAGTGTCCCAATTCCCAGACACCACTGGCAGTGGTCCACGTTCAATACCCAGCAGGGGCAGGATTGTTGTTTGCGACCAGTCTGTGCACATGCCCTTTAGTGTGTCTGTACATGCTAGAGTGTTTCTCTAGCTCGTATCAAGTCACTGGCAGCTTTTGACGACAACATTCAAGAAACACGACAAGGAATTTGTGTCCTGAAGATTCACAATATTTTATTACTGAGTAGCATCTCAGCGTACGCCCTCACATACCGCCGGCTTCTCGCCGTTTTCGCTTTTCTGCATGGAGCTGCGAAACACATTGCTCTATCACTCTTTCATGCTCCCCTGTCATCGTCAAGAATGTCTGGCTATTCGGTTGTGTTGTGTCTAGGCTCTAGTGTATATTGCTAACTACTCTGTTCTACTCACAATACTGCCGCCTTCAGTGCCTCGGGCATGGGACGCCTCTGTCTGCCGTCTAGCCATTGTTGTTGATGGTTTTCGAGCAAGGTGACAGTCTTCTAACTTGCTTCCTGCAGATTCCAGTAGCTTTGGAACTTGCTACACTGGCTCACTGGTTCCAGTCATCTTGATGTATTTCAATGTTTTCCTTCACTTTCCATTTTGGTGCTGAAGTTTTGATGTTCTCTCTTTGAAGCTATCGACCCGACTGACACTAAAATGTCTGCCTTCTTGTCATGTGGGACGTCATCACGTAATCCGGTCTAGTTCCGCCCACTGGCTGAATATTACGAGGGGAAGTCAATAAGTAAGCCATAAATGGCTGTATAAAAATAACTAAATATGATGACAACTTGAAACAAGTTTATTTTTATACATACATTGTCCCTTTATTTCTCAACATAATTTTCACCAACATTGATGCATTTATCCCATCATTTTATCAGTCCTCCCAAACCCGCTCCATAGAGCCGCATGCTCTGTTTTCTAAACCATGTTTTCACTTCACATTCAACATCGTCGTTATTCACGAAATGTCTCCCTCCAAGGTGGGTTTTCAGTGTTTATGCTGACAAATGTTTGTCCCATAAAGCGGTGCATAGCTGGGTAGAAAAAAGGTAGGAGGGCGAGTCAATAGTAAGTCACACAGTTCTGTGGGATGTCAGGTAAATGAGAACAAAGCATGCAGTTCTATGCAGCGGGTTTGGGAGAACTGATAAAACAATGGGATAAGTGCATCAATGTTGGTAGAAATTATTTTGAGAAATAAAGGGACAATGTATGTATAAAAATAAACTGATTTCAAGTTGTTATCATATTTAGTTTCTACAGCTATTTGTGGCTTACTTATTAACTACCCTCGTAATTCCCTTTGTTTGTCATTTTTCCAGTTCTTCACCTTTCTTTCCCTGAGTACTTTTCATCTCTCTCTTTAAGTCTGGTGAGTTTACCTCATCCTGCTATTTCACCTGTTTGCAACTCATGGCAGTACACATGCCCTTTGGTGTGTCTGTACACATGCCTTTTGGTGTGTCTGTACACATGCCCTTTGGTGTGTCTGTACACACACACTTTGGTGTGTCTGTACACATGCCCTTTGGTGTGTCTGTAAACATGCCCTTCAGTGTCTCTGCATATGCTCTTTGGTGTGTCTGTACACGTGCCCTTTGGTGTGTCTGTAGACATGCCCTTTAGTGTCTCTACATATGCCCTTTGGTGTGTATGTACATATGCCCTTTGGTGTGTCTCTATATATGCCCTTTGGTGTGTCTCTACACGTGCCCTTTGGTGTGTCTGTTCACATGCCCTTTGGTGTGTCTGTACACATACCCTTCTCAACACATGCCATTTGGTGTGTCTGTTAACATGCCCTTTGGTGTGTATGTTCACATGCCCTTTGGTGTGTCTGTACACTATGCCCTTCAGAGTGTCTGTACGCATGTCCTTCAGAGTCATCTACACGTGCCCTTTGGTGTGTCTGTTCACATGCCATTTGGTGTGTCTATACACATGCCCTTTGGTGTGTCTGTTCACATGTCCTTTGGTGTGTCTGTACACATGACCTTCAGAGTCTCTACACATGCCCTTTGGTGTGTCTCTACACATTTCCTCCAGTGTGATTGTGGATTATCTTTACCTTCTTATATCATCGTCATGTAGCAGGTTCTCTGCAGCACTTTGGTCTCACCAACCAGTGTTTCCATCTCTTGTCAGTTCCCCTGCCTTGTGCAGCCTCATGCCCAAGGTATCTTCAGTGTCAGTGTCCTGTATTCATCTTCATGCTGCTTGACCCCTGCCTCATCTTCCAGGATCAAGCTTTCATTCACTGTTCTTTCCAAACCACAGTGACATCTGATGAGACCAAAGTATTTCAGTTTTTGAGACATGATGTAATTAGGTGACAGTATTTCAGTTTTTGAGACATGATGTAATTAGGTGACAGTATTTCAGTTTCTGAGACATCATGCTGTTTGTGAGCTAGTATTGTTAAATGTTCAGATGTAGAATATCAATATTTATTTTCTTATTGGTCCATGATATTCTAAGAATTTTTCTGCACTTTATAAGTTCAAAATTTGAAATGTTCGTTTCAATGATTGTGAAATAGTTCATGACTCAAATCTGTATTTTGCCACTGGGTATGGTGCTGGTTCTAAAATGTTTTCTTTAATTTGTTTACACAGTTGGGTGTTAAATGTATAGTCCAAGTATTAATTATTTATGTATGTTGTCAGGGCGATAGTAATATTTATATATTGTCTTGACATTAATTCTTTGTATGTATGTATGTATGTATAATATGTTCATATGTCAGTCTTTATGTTTCTCCTTTTTTTTTAAACAAGCAAAGCCAAGCATTTTCATTACTGTAAGTTTCTATTCATTTATTTATTCATGTCTTATTAATATTGTTATGGCACCATTAATGTTTTGGCCTATTTGCTGCTACCTTTATCAAACTGGACTCTGTGTCCATTGGATTGGAAGCTCTTGACAAGTGACATACCTGACACCTGTGGGGCAAATACAACTAACCCACCGTTAGTAGCAGTCAGCTTGTAGGTGCTGTGCTAAATCCTAATTTTAGGTTACATCCTAATATGCCTCTGCAGATGTGAAGTCCCCCAACTGGTTTGCACACTCCCACTGGTTTATGAGCCTGTAGAGGGGAAGGAGAGCTTTATAACACAGTCCCCCATAGAGAAGGTGCTTGGGTACCAGGTCAGGAGAAATGTTGTTACACCAGACCCACTCTGATAGACGCAAGCTCTTTTCAGGGCTCACATGACCTGAATGTCCATGTATCGGACTGACAAGTTCAAGCACAAGTCTTCCAGAGGATTCACAAACAGAAAGAAGTAACATCAAACCTGACTTCTTAATTTCAGAATGGTGGAGCAAGAGAAACCAGAGAAGGCCATCCACCTGTACACAAAGGCTAGTGAAGTGGCAGAAGTAAGATACCATTAATTTGATTGGTTGCGTTTGGATGTAGCTATGGTAGTAGTTATGTAGTTAAACTGGCGGGTCACACGTTCAGATGATCCGTGTGAACAGATTATCAGTAGCAACATGATTTAACATGTGCCAGTCATTTTCACCTTTGATAATTCAATGGTTTTTATGAGCTCACTGAGTTATCGAGCGAAACCACTGGACCAAGACTTGGCAGTGGGAGACCTGGTTTCAGTTAGTGATAGCTGTGTTATTGTGATAGTCTGATTGTGTATAATTGAAATATGAGTAGTCTGATTGTGTATAATTAAAATATAAGGAGTTAGTTAACTTTAGACATGTCTAGTATAATTGTAGTGGGCAGGAATGCTTTAGTATTTACAAGTGTTTTCAGATTGTGGTAGAGAGCTGCCCATCATACCATGAAATAAGATAGCTGCATGTTAGACAGCATGATTAGATCAATCAGGTGTGCATATGTTCGACAATCTTCCTTAAACCACTCTCTAGCACAGTGCCATCACTGCACTGTTGGAAGATAGGCACAAAAAGGAATTAGGACACCTGAAAAAAAGTGTCTGACAGTTCTCAGTGCAATAATTAGCATCTCTGTGGATTATTCTAGTTTATAATCTTCCATGAGGGCAGAGGTACTCAGTCGTGGGCATACCATGGTAGTGATGTCATAGCGAGTCCATATAGTGGCTGTTTAGCTAGCGTCAGTGGTGAAGTATTGAGCCATTTGAGAAGGGAATAATAACTTGAATATTACAATAAATGTTTGCCAGAATGGCCAAATGGATAAGAGCACTCACTCTTAAACTTCCAGGGTGCTGATGTTGAGGTTGGGGGTTCAACCCCTACACCAGTCAGTTGGACTAAAATGTTGACTTCTCGTCCTTAACTTGGGGATGTAAATTACAAGTATCTCTGAAGTGGGAATGTGTTTGTCTGATGGCGAGAACACTGATAATAGGGAAAGCTCATTCACACAAAATCAGTCCTGTGCACTAGAAGTATTAACACATGTATGGACTATAGTACAAATCGAGCGGGGGGAAACAATTAATACATTTTTATGTCAGCTGGAGTTGTTCAGAATTGTTATTCTGCAGTGTTGTCATGTTCACTGTATGATCAAACCCTAGACATTCAAACCTATTGAGCAACTGAAGGTAGTGTATGACAGCAGTCCCTCATTGTTTATTGTCCTTCAACTGTCTCATATTCTCACCAGCTTTCTTCAGTTCACCTAAGTATGAGCTTCCTTGCGTGCTTGTGTAATGTGGTTGTGTTTTGGACACTCGGTTACTGAATAAATATTCTGATGTTGATTTTCAGATTGAAAACAGACATAGACAGAGTGCAGACTGCATTGGAAAAGCTGCTAGGTTGCAAGTGAAATGTTTCAAGTATGTAGGCTATTTGCATTAGCAGTGCTTTGAATTTAAAACATGCCGTTACATATATTAACATATATATTACTTACATATATATTAACTATTGTGAGCAGATGGTCTATGTGGCAAAGTGGTCAAGTCATCTTAGTCATGGTTTGAAGGTCGTAGGTTTGATTTTGAGCTGTGTTTAGACCACAAGTCCAATTTTCCTGGGGCTCACCAGGTTGTTTATGCTATGTACAAGGCTCTTGGCTAGCAGTTTGTCATTCTGCAGAGAGAGACAGAGTCATTTTGGGTAAATCCCTTTGCATTGAAGTTGATCCATTCACCCTTAAATTGTGTGTCAAAATCATAAATACTTTTCATTTCATTACATGTTGAAGCTGTCAGTTTAATTTGTAATAACCCTGCATATATGAATGCAATCAGTCAGAGATTTTATAGTAAATTGTGTGTGTATTATTGCATGAGATCTGAAAATACCATATTAAAGGTGTCCTTTATTAGTGTCTTCAATAATTTTGATTGTGTAGACATGTTAATACTGTCATAGGTAAAACAAAAAGGTAGGAAGGAGTTGGTTAATGGCAGATTCTGTTAGATTTTCATATCTTCTCATCAGCATCATAATTCATCATCATTATGCACCGTATTGATATTCATGAGATGGGGTGAAAGTTCACCATTGCACACAGTTACTAGTCTTGGATCAGATCTGTGTTCATGTCCCGGTTATGCCATGTGGCCAAACCTTCCAGGTATTTATTTCTTTGCCTTCTCCTTTCTCTTTTCCCATCAATGTTGCCAGTTGTCACAAAGTTTTCAAGTTTATTTAACCGCATAATGTTTTTTTTTTCAAGTGTATTTCTTCTTATCCCAAAAAAATCTTCACTGTCTGCATCTAATTTTTTTAATCAGTGTATGGTTTTCATTTGTTTCTTGTAGAACTGTCTCATTTGTTTTTCTTTCCATTCATGGTATTGTTTGCATTCTCCTCAGAAACAACATTTCCACTACCATTATATGTTTCTCAGTTTGCTTATTGTCCATGTTTCACATACAGTTATACATAACACATCAACACTTTTTTCTCTGCAATTGACAGTTTTTGAATTGGTGAGGCTGTGACAGAACCGCCGGGGCTTGGTCTGGTTTGCCACGATAGATACAATCCCCTGCCTTTGCTCCAACCACCTCAATAGCACTCTACATCTACCAGGCCCCACACAAGCCGGGACAGCTTAACCTTCCCTCCCTCACCTAGGGTTCCAAACCCCAAGGGGGCTCGGACCAGACACCAGTCATATCACTGCACAAAGTCATAGCTAAGAGAACAAAATTTTAATTCTGAACTACGTCAACCACAACACAGAGAAGGATGGCTGAAAGCCAGACTAGAAGAACTATGTACAAGATCAAAGACGCAGATGAGTATTCATCATGGAGGCGGACGATAGCTCGTGCGGTTGTCCAGTCGTGGTAGCGACTCACCCAGGCTCCTCCAGTGGACTGGAACTCCAAGGTCTGCTGCCTCTCCAAAGTTCCCTCTTCACACAGAGAACCAATCACGGGCTGATCAAGCGCAATACCACTGCCTGACTGACACTGCACCGATGAACAAGGATCCTTCCTTGCTGTTGTACTATTTCCCTCGTCACACTCCTGATGAAGTCTGGGCCGACCCTAGAACATTAGCGGTCTCCCACTTGCAGAAAAAGTACATGTAGCACCGTCTCAAAATACACAAGAGCCAGGTCACTCTTCTATCTCATAAGTGACCCACACACTGATATGTCACCTACACAATGAGCGGTTGCTCCACCTGAACACACAATGTCACTGGTAAAGTCTATCAGGTGACTAAACACTTCACCTTAGTTCCATGTCCTTGGACAAATAGATCTTCACACAGTATCATGTAACTACCCTGATCAATGGGTAGTAATCACAACCTAGCATACACTGTCAACAGTTCACCACGATGGCATGAGGTAGCTCCCTACCTTCACAAACATTGTCAACAGTTCATCACGTTGGCATGAGGTAGCTCCCTACCTTAACAAACATGTCACTCTGGTGTTCCCACCAATGTTGTAATCAATGTCCTAGTTCACTGGACCACATGTTGGCTTCATAAAGGTAACCAATGTAGAAACACTATTTAAGCATCAACTGATACATGGTGTCCCATAACCCAGCCGGGCCAGAAGCATATAACACAGGTCATGGTGACCGGTATCAATGATCACTCTGCTCAACTTGAAAGGTCACTGACCTTGCAATCACCAAGGTTTACACATGAGGTTGAATGTCACCAGTGCTTCACTGGCTAGAATCACCAGACGTTTCAGTGTTGGATCCTCTCAGGATCGGATGACACTCGTCGGACTCTTGACGGAGGTCCTAACCTAGACCTACCGACTTATTCAGCACTCAGCTCCTTCCAACATTGATCTCGCAGAATCAGACGACCACTCCCAGTATGGCCTCAATCAACTTCTGGATAGGCACTGGAATGAGTGGGCCCATAGAGCTCATGGTGCAGCTCTTGAATCTTCTTCTGTATAGTAATAACAGATCCTGAAACACGGAGAGGTTGGTGTGAGTACTCAACTACAACAAAGACTACCAGCATCTCCACCCTGTCACCTGCCTCTCAGACATTCCTCATGTCTACCAACATGAGTATGAAATCATCACATCATAGATCTACTTAGTCACTATAATATATAGGCATAATGATGGTAGAAAAAGCAATAGCACACCTGTTCAGTCAAGTAACACTTCTGGGCTACATATAACCCCTAGCACCAGAGTCGACTGTATGACTCTGTCAAGCATCCTTCGCCTGGTGCCAGTCCAATCCGGTTTCATCTTCCATCATCAATCAACATATACACTTACTTTCCTTTCAGTGTAGGGATTACTGTATCGAGAAGGTGTCCAGCCGGACATCTCCTTCCTGACAGACTCATCAATTCATCAATCCCTTAACCCATGGACTGATCAATTACACACATTAATAACTATATGACCATAATGAATTATCCTCCTGATAATTCATTACTATAGCATTAACCAAGGAGAACTCATGACTTGTTACACTTAAATAACAAAATCATATCACAGCCATAGTGTCAGGTCTGGGATCCCTGCCCCAGATCCTGAGTTGCCCTTGTATTCACTGACTATCTTTCAGGACAGTCATACCTGTGCCGGTCGAGCACAGCTGTGGTGGCCATCCACCATTACACTTTCCCACAGCTACTGTGGGTCCCGTGTACCTTGCCCCGTGACGACTTAAGTCACGTCATCCAATGTAGCAAACCTCCAGACTCCACTACCAAACTCTGACTCCACCTTTTTTTGGGGGGGGGATTATTCCTCTCATATACTACCACTTCACGGCAGTACTCCAAGTACTCCATGAACCGAGTCAGGGTTCCAGAAGAGTAGAATATTAGAGACAGAAACGGTTAGGTTCAAACCTCGATCTATCTAGACACCACGGCCTCGAATTACGGAGTGCCGCATCACCCTCGATCGGGTATGTTCACTCATCGGATATGCACGATTGCATTGGGTCGGACCTGTAACCTAACAGGTTGGGCGTACCGGCCTACCTCCCAGTCAGCTACTAGACAACGTAAGATGGAACATGCACGGTCATGCTAGCGGACGGACATGACAACAAGCAGTAACAATAGTATCATGAATACCTCCTATCAACTGTTATCCTACCGATGCCACACCATTCGGCTTACGCGGAATAACACTACTATCTGCACACAGCAAATACACCACTGCTGATCTCACCTTGATTCCTCGAAAAATCACCACCACTGATAGAACAATTAAGTTCTAATTCTAATGTCACGAAGCACATTACACATCTCTAATAATAAGCTCTACCTTATCATTTACAGCGTCTAGCATGTTGATGTAATGACTGACAAACTGTCGCCTTGCCTGCGTAATTAATAAACCAAACCAGTAACTGCTACACACTGTAAAGCACATCGTTCGGCCTATTTTATTTACACACCACTCGCTGTGGAATACGGCTTGTTCCGTCAGGTAACACATTACATCGCTGATCGATAAAGCCTACTTAAATATGCAAACCGCCAACTGTAACGGATAACGCTACGCGACAACTCAATTTTGCGACGGCAATTAATTCATTCCGGGAACTCAGCACGGCATCACGACAACAGTTAAATAATAGAATAAGTATTCAACTAACCTGTGATTGAAGAATCACAAACTTGACTGCAGATGTCCGCACTGGCCGCGAATATTGACATCAAAATTACATCAGCCTGTTGGCTGCGATCTGCCTACGCTGAGGTTTGGTGGGCGACTGCTCACGACAAAGTCAGTGCGCCTTCCACTCGCCTACCCGGGCCGCGTGACTTTCATGATTCACGGAGAAACCCAGAGTCACGATATGTTCTCTCAACCCCGTGCTGCATGAAGCACCCGTGAACTTAGAGCTCTTTCCCACGTACGCACTTGCGGGAACATTCTAGATTCTCCTATAAATAACTAGAATAGCTCCGCCCCGCACTATTTTTCTAGGGAAATCCCCTATTAATTGACATTAAATTCAAGGGAGACCAACGCCTCGTACTCCCTTCAAAGGGCTATTATGCAGAGATCTGTCGATCTGTAGCCGTTTCGTCACAGAGGCCATTTTATTCCAGGCCATGATAAGATGAAGTATGTTGGTCAGTTGTAATAACTCAGTATACATGAATTGAATCGGTCATAGATTTTATAGTAAAATATTGTTTATAATTTCATATTATATATATATAATATATAATATCTATATATATATAATATATATATAGATATATATATATATATATATAATATATATACAGTACCGTGTGAAAGGTGTCCTTTATTAGGGTCAGTATCTTCAATAATTTTGGTTCTGTAATCTCCTTAAAACTGCCATTTGTAAAACAAGGAAGGTCAGGGTTGTCCAGTGGCAGATGATGTGAGGTCTTCACACATTCTAGGCTATGGCATAATGAGGTACGCTGGCCAAGTCCCATCCTCACTGTCTTTCTTTCCCAGTCAGTTCCCAGAAACTTCTGAAAAATATTCAATACCCATTTTATCAGACCGGGTCAACCACCAGAGCTGTACAGGGCCAAAAAAGAGAATCCTCAAACTGCTTGGGATTGACCTCAAATCACTGTCTTGATAAGTAAGCACACAAACCCTAACTTTCACAGATCCTCAGTGTAAAGACCCTGTAAGACCAATGTCAGAGATTTTATAGTAAAATATTGTTTATATTTCCACATTGGTATATCAAAGCTGGCTCTGGTTAATGGGTTATGGACGCAATTCGTAATCCCGCAAACTGTGGTCGAAACACAGCTGCAGGAGATTTGGCAGCAGACCACCTTGCATTGGTTTCCATACAATGGTATGAATGCTGGCCGTTCAGAAAGCAATGGCAAACTACTGGACATAAACTTACCAAGAAATCACAAACAGCCAAAAAATGCTGGAGTTTGCTGCGACGCCCTGTAAGGATATGCAATTAACTTCTTTTTTTAAATATGAAAGCTTTGTCATTAAAAGCGACATACTAATTTTGACTGCAGATTTGAAGATGCCATCAAGTCCCTGTGTCAAGAAATCAAATATTGGCTTCAGGCAGAGAACTATGTGTACATCAACAAAGTCTCCATCGGGGTTATCCTGCTGTATCTAACAGGCGAAGACTATGTGGCAGCTGATAAGTTCTTCAGGGGCTGTCTGAAGTAAGACTAGCCCAGAAAATACTATTATAATATACATGTAGCAGTGTTAATAGACTTCAGGCATGTGGTATGATAGATCATACTGTTCTTCTTCTTCTTCTTCTGCTGCATTCATACAGAGTTTTTTTTTTTGCACATGGTTGCATTGTGCCTGTTTACAGCAGAGCTACTATGCTTGCGCCTTTCGGCCAACACATCCAACTTCTCTGGGCATTTGTTGACCAGGTTAACCTTCCTGATGGGAGATGCCTTGAAGAGATTAGAACACCATGGCGAAAGCAGCCTTTTTCGAGATAAAAAAACATACTGACCAATAAAAAGATGCCATTTGCAACAAGAAAAAGAGTGTTGAGGTGCTACATAGAACCTGTGTTTTTGTATGGATGTGAAGCGTGGACAATGAGCAGACAGGCTGAAAACATCTGATGGCTGTGGAAATGTGGTTTCTGAAGAAAATGCAAAGAATACCATTGACAGACAGAAAAACCAATGACCAAGTCCTACAAGAAACAAATGAAAACCGTAAACTCATTAGAGAAATTAAGACATGAGAAGAAGAAATCAATTGGAGATCTTGGTGACAACTGGCAAGATCGAGGGGAAGCGAACAAGGGGAGGGCAGAGAAGTAAATACCTGAATGGCTTGACCACGTATGGTCGAGACAAGAACACTGAGCTGATCCACGACTCTAGTGATCTAGTGAGATGGCAAAACATGACTGCCCATGCTTACCGGCATGGCACATGATGATGATGATAATAACCTTCCCTGGTCCATACTGTTCTAATTAGCAAACTAGAAATTATGATTAAATCCTTTTTGTTAAACAGAAAGCACGTACTGTCAAACATAAAATCTCAATCACAAACTACTTCTGTAAATATTGAAGTACTTTTAACAATGTGTAATGTGAACATGTCTGATAGAAAGGAACTATATATATATTATGCCACTCAATTTTTTTTTTGTTTTTTTTGCAAGAACATAAAGAAAAACAAGTTAAACTGCACAGAAAAACAATAATTTTGCAATGCAACTAAAAAAAAGTTAAATTGTATTCAACACTTTGTATTTTCTTTTAAAAACCTGTGTGCAGCACAATTTTCCAATGCAACTAAAAAAAGGTAAACTGTATCCAACACTTTGTATTTTTTTTTTTTTAAACTGTCCTGCGGCACAATGTAGTAAAATGAACATTGTTATTACTATGCTTATTCCATGTTTTGTTTTTTATTATTGATTTTCATTTGTTATAATGATGTTACAAATGATAACCTTGATAAAACTCTGGTACCACATGTGATGGCCCTATCATATGACAGACTCATAGCAGGAAACTATTTCTGAACAAGTATATATATATATTCACTGCCAAGAATCCTTGTACATGCTTTAAGGCACAATGGGCATATGGTACTAGACCCATATTTTTCTAGGCCATTTGGTACATGGTGGATGATGTGCTTAGTATCATGCCGGAAGGGACGCAGAGGTGTTTCCAAGGCACCAAGGCCAGGTTCTATACTGGCCAAGACCTACTAACATGTCCTAGTCGTGTGTCCTGGGCAACAGGTCCCTTCGGGGTCCTGACTTAAATAGTAGGATCGCTTGATTCTTCCGAAGCCGGAGAGTATCTGCCTGCATGGTGAGGAACCACCAGTCTGCACACCAATAAGCCTGATATCGGACAACGGATACTCACACAAACTTCAGGTCCGGTATGACATCACACTGATGTTGGACAACAGGATGTCTTCATCCGACATACAGGACTTCGCGCTGGAGTTCACAGCCAGCGAACACAAGCAAGCAAGCATCATGCCAGAAAAAAAAAGAAAGTGCGGTGGCAGAAACTGTGGGTCTGTGAAGTGTTATGCAGTCACATTTAGTAGCAGGATGTAGCAGTCGACCGCAGCATTTTTTTGGCTGTTTGTGAGTGATCTATTGGCAAGTTCACGTTCAGTAGTTTGCCATTGCTTTCTGAATGACTGGCACTCATACCATTTTCATACAAAGTCAACACAAGGTGGTCTGCTGCCAAATCGCCTGGAGCTGTGTTTCGAATGTGGTACGGGGGTTTATGAACTGCGTCCGTAACCCCTTTGCCATGGACCCAGCAATCATGGAAACTCTACCTACCAGTGTCAATGAATTGTTGTTTTATGTGTCCGTCCGTCCGTCCGACCTTCCATCTGTCCATCCATCTGTCTGTCTGTCTATCTATCTATCTATCTATCTATCTATCATCTGTCTGTCTGTCTATATTTCTATCTATGCCTCCTCTGTCCATCCATCCGTCTGTTTGTCTGTCTCTGTTTTATGTGGAGTCTTCGTGGCGAAGTGGTCAAGCCGTTTAACTCGGGTTCCGAAGGTTGTGGGTTCGATTCCGGGCCGCGTCCTTTGGTTCACGAGTTAAATTTTTTCGGAGACTCCTGTGGGTCATCACTAGAGCTACGGAGTTCGTGCTTTGTGCGATGCTTTCCACGCTGCGGAAAGAGACCGAGCCATATGAGATAAAACCTGGTGCAGTGAAGTTGACCCTGTCGACTTTTAAGTGCCTTTTTTTTGGTCTCTCTGTTTGTCTATTTACCTGTCTATCTCTGAGTATCTATATATGTGTGTGATTGTTTTATTATAATGTTACACCTTTGTGCTAATATTGTGAAATACACCATGTGATACACAGTTACCCAGAGTTTGGGACCAGTGAAGAGGCAGGAGCCCTGGAAGATTTATTACGAGCTTATGACGATGGAGACGAGGAAACAGGTCAGGCAATATTGGCTAGACCCGTCTTCAAGTCTCTAGATAATATGGTACGTGTTCTGTTTGTAAAGCCATGTTATTTCATCTCAATGTTTTTCACTTTCAGAATAGTCATTGATAATTTCTTCTTTTTGGGTTTGTGTAATTGATCATTATTCATTATATAGTTAGAGGCATGTCCTTTACTGGGCATCGCAGTCAACCCCAGAATTCGTGGCTGTTTGTGATTTTTTTAGGCAATTTTATGTTTAGTTGTTTGCCATTGCTTTCTGAATGGCTGACGCTCATACCATTGTGAAAATCAACGCAAAGTAATCTGCTCCAAAATCTCCAGTGGTTGACTTTGAACCTGGTATGTTGGGATTGTGAAACTGTTAGCAACCCTTAATATATAATGCACTACATATATGCAAATGTCATAGAGAACAACTTACACAGCACAGCAAAAGCCACTTTTATGTTTTGAAAGCTTGAGCATATTTTCTATCTTAAATCCCTTTCAGTAATTTTTGGTCACAGTTTGTCATCCACTACCAACATCACTATGAAAGGTGAAAGTAGTCCCATAGCAGATACCGCCGTTGGGGCATGAAGTGTTGAGGCTTCACATATTCTAGGTCATAACATATGAGGTTGGGTGGCAAGTTACTTGCCTGATTGCCTTTCCTTCCTATTATGATTTTTAACTACCCAGCTGTGTAAATTTTCCATGCACATCTTTGGCAGTCTTCCTGTGCCTCTCTTGCCTAGTACTGACCCACATAGGGTTCAGTCTTCTGTTTCACCTCATCTATTGATATACACCATGAATTTAATTTATCTTCTCTTTATGCTTTTAGTACCTCAGTATATCTGGGTTTTTTTTTTGTCTGCCCTCCACGATATTCTTATCATTGGTACGGTAAAATTATCTGGAAGGTAAGGTTGTTGGTGTAAAATGAACCACATAACCCCTGAAGTACCGCTTGGTCAAGACAGAATGAGCCGAGCACTCTAGCTCCAATGTGTCACGATGGTATGGAAATGGCCTTAATCTTTATATGTATGTGAACAACATAAGCCAGAGTATAAACACGTGCATATTTCCTGTGGCAGCATGTGAATGTGAAACTTAAGACTTAACAAACCAGCTGAAAAACATGTATCTGTCTTTGAATATGAGTGTTGAAGACAAGTACTACAAATTCGTTGGACATAAAAGAGAACAAACAGATCTGTCTAACAAGGACTCAGTACTGAAGAAGATTGGTTATTAAGTCCGATAAAACTGGAAAATGAAATATTTTGGGCATGAAAAAAGGCATGAGTGTGTGATAAAGATAATTATGGAGGAAAGCATTTGTGAAAATACACAGCCGTCTGGTAAAGATCATTATGGTGGGAGGTAAACCAGGGAACTGGATAAGAGGAATACCACATTGTAGATGGATTCAAGATGTGATAGATAAACATAACTACAGAGGCAAGACATCAGGCTTATGATAGGGAGGAATTTCAAAAGACTGGTATGGGGGTAAATGGCTTTAGGTGGAGCGCAATTGGGAGGATACACATAGGTTCAGGAAATGCAACCTAAAGACTAAATGTCATAGCAGGGCAGACGGTGCCCTAAGCCTTGGTTGGCAACTGGTCTAGGATCAAAGTTCTGACAGGCGGACAGTTAGAGCATTGCTTTGTTGATCCGGCAGCTTCTTCGGCTTGTCTTGTTCCAGATGTATTGGTGTTACCTTTCCTCTGGAGTAAACTAGGCAGGTCGAAAGAGGGATCATGCTGCATGGGCAACACATGGTCTCTAAATTTAGCCCAGACTTTGTGTTACGGAGAGGTATAACTTCATGTTACAAACTATCTATCACGACGGCAAGGTGCCAGTCAGTTTAGTTGCATATCCTTTACAAGATGTTGCAGTCATCCCCAGCGTTTTTTGGCTGTTTGTGATTCCTTGGCAAGTTTTAGTTTAGTAGTTTGCTATTGCTTTCTGAATGATTAGTGCTCATAACATTGTATGAAAATCAGCACACGATGGTCTGCTTCCAAACCGCTTGCAGCGGTGTTGTGAATGTGATATACAGGATTACGAATTGCGTTCGCAATGCCGGCTAAGTTGCCAGATTGGGGAAAAAAATTATGGACAAGACGAGACACAAAAGTGATGATGCATGTGTGTATAAGTAAAGTACATTCTGGATATTGTGATCGATGTTCATTTGAAAATTATAAGGTTACATTCTTTGTTCTGTATCAGGAATTCAGTTAAAATATAGCATGTGTAATGTTTTGTTTTCATAACATTGTGACTAAGTATGCCAGATGTTTCAATATAATTATGTTACCACACAACATGAAGCAAACACCATATATGCTGTTTTTTAAGCATTCATTTCTCATTTTGTTTGCCATACATTCAGTTTGCAAAACTGGCCGAGGATTTGAAATTTCCTGGTGGCATCTCAACATCAAAATCTGCTGCTGCTACAGACAGTGAACACCTGCCTGCTGATGAGGAGGAGGAGCAGGAGATTGCTCCAATGAGAAGTCACATTGTAGAGGAGGAGGAGCAGAAGGAGATTGCTCCAATTAGAAGTCGCATTGTAGAGGAGGAGCAGAAGGAGATTGCTCCAATGAGAAGTCACATTGTAGAAGAGGAGGAGTGGAAGGAGATTGCTCCAGTGAGAAGTCACATTGTGGAAGAAGATGAGCTACCTCCAGAACTTTGCTAAAATTCTGCGAGAACAGGGAACCTTGTAATCTTGTGAATCAATACTTAGAGTTGTGTCAACTTTATTGTAGTGATCGGAAAAGTACTTAATGACTTTTGTCATTGTATAGTATTAGAAGCCTTGTGCATTTGTATGCTTCACTTGTGATTACTTCAGTCCATGTATGGTCTCAACTGAAGTTGGATCAATCTCACAGCCCTGTGAAAGATCGTGCAATATCTAGCCTGTGTTCAGAATTAGTGAACACTAGAGCATTTTTGCTGTAATGTGCTTTTATTTCTCAATATTCAGAAGTGCTTATTTTATAAAATGTTAAATAATTGCCATGAAATCTTTCTTCTGCTTCTGCTTTTTATCCCCTAATGGAGCATAGGCACTCAACTAACTCCCACCAAGCCCTCCTGTCTTTAGCCATCTCCTACAGCTTCCTCCATGTCCTCCCCATGTTATACATCCCTGTCATGTTTAATTCTTTTCTCTGTGTTTAGGTCTTCCTCTTATATTTTTGTTCGCCCTGTGGGTTCTATATAATGAATGTTCTATTTATTCTAATTTCTGGTGTGAGTCCTATCCAGCACCAGCATCTTCTCATCATCTTTACATTTGATGGAATTTGAAAAAAAAATTTCTGTGCAGGCATCAGTTCATACATATTTGTAGTTTATTGGTAATTGTTGTAGTCGTTTTTCATTTTTCTGATCCATACAGCAGTACTGATGTGATGTTAGAGTTAATTATTCTAAGTTTGGTACTTCCACACATTTCCTACTGCTGTGAAAGCTCCTTTTGCCTTTGGTATTCTTATTTTAACATCTTTATCTGTTCCCCGATCTTTCTCTAAATTGCTACCTAAATATGTGAAGTGTTCACATGCATCCTTTGTGGACGAACATTTACAGCATGAATTGGTCTTCTTCTTCTTCTTTCGTTCCTTGAAATATGTCTATAACTGCATTGCTGTCTCTTGTATGAATTGAACTGTCTTTTTCAGTTCACACAGCGGTCCATAGAGTTTATCTTCTACTGTCGTCTCTCTAGGCCAGAAGGTTTGCCTAGATATGTTATATTTTGGGCAGTCTTGGAGTATGTGCTCTGCTGTCTGCGACGCCAATCCACATGTGCACATGGCTGTTTCACCAATCTTGAATTTTGTATACATGTGGTTGCGTAATCTATTGTGCCCTGTTCTGAGGCGCAGAATAATGACTTGTTCTGGTCTATCCATAATGTGGTAGTCATCTTTAGCAGGTTTTGGTGGCTTTCTGACTGATTTGATCATACTTTTCTTTTGGTGGTATGTAACGGGCACATCAGGCTGTTCTTCTTTGGCGCCTTCCTTAGCCAATTAATCAGCTCTGTCGTTTCCGGGTACTCCACAGTAGGATGGTATCCACTGTATGGTGACCTTATGCTGACTGCTAAGTTCAGAAAGTAGTGTCCTTAGTACTGGCAATTTTCCAGACAGGAGCACCTCGAGTACTGATTTTGCATCGATCAATAGCACCACAGGTTGTGTACCATTGCTGGTATTTAGTAATTTCTCTGTTGCTATCTTGATTGCCTCAATTTCAGCATCGTAGTTATGGCAGTACTTTCCTGTCGGTACTCTAGCTGTGTCCCTGGTATTATTTGGGTATTCTATGTACACTCCCGCTCCTCCATTTCGAATAGTATTTTGTGCTGACCCATCTGTGACTCGGATCCAGAGGTCCTGTGGGTATTCTTCATCAAGGAAGCTGAGAGTGGCTGTTCTGCGCTGCACACTGTTCTGTTCTTCCTTGTCAAATATTCCTCTCACGTTTGTCTGAATTTGTAATGATAGTCTATGCTCATCTTTCCATGGAGTTCGCTCTGGAATAGTTGTTAGGGGGACATCAACTGTGGGCAGATCGGTGGTTTCTCTGCAGAGTTGTTTGGCCTGGTGGATAAAACCACTTCTTTTCAAACGCCCCATAGCTAGGTTTTCAAATCTGTTCTTCATAGGGTGGCCTGGTGCCATGTGATTATTCCTTCCATTGGGAGGTGGAATGATATTGACTCAGTTTTAAGCACTCACCTTTGAACAGTGTGACGAATAATCAGACGACTCCAAAGAAGAAACAAGACTCACACTTTTATTTCGTGTCGAGCGGAACAAATAACTGGATAATTATCGCATGTTATTAAACTGCCCCCAAGATGTAGGAGCGGCGTTTAATTAGTTAACATTTCACGAAACTCCCTGCCTTCTTCCAATGTTCTCTTTGAGGCGTAGACTTGCCATTTCGCTGTTCTGAGTTGCAGCACGTCTAGGTTTCGGGTTCTGCCTTAATTAAGTATCCATTTGCCAATCGATCCTTCCTCCTGAACTCTATTCGCTGAAGCTCGGAATAAGTCGCATTATTAATTAGTTAACATTTCACGAAACTCCCTGCCTTCTTCCAATGTTCTCTTTGAGGCGGAGACTTGCCATTTCGCTGTTCTGAGTTGCAGCACGTCTAGGTTTCGGGTTCTGCCTTAAGTATCCATTTGCCAATCGATCCTTCCTCCTGAACTCTATTCGCCGAAGCTCGGAATAAGTCGCATACGGCGCTTCACCCGCGGCTCTCCGGAAGACACGTCCTCTCCTTCTGAATCACACACAGAGAAAGACCTTTGTTCTTCTGTGACGCTGTATTCGTTTCCAATGGTGTCTTCCTTTCCTATGTGTCCATTTTTGTGCAGAACTGGGAAAACCCCATTCATGACTTTGGTGGAGTGTACCGTCATATGGCATATCTGTACTCAGGCTCTTCTGTTGTGCAAGTATGCTTTCACCCATTTGTACATTCTTCCATTGACTTTGCAGTTTCTCAGTTTATTCATGAGACCTTCTTTCCAGACTTTGTCAAAGGCTTTCTTCAAATCTATCCATGCCGCAAGCACCAGCTTCTTCTCTTGGAATGCATCCTCAATTTCTTGAGAGAGGTAGGTTGTCTGATCTTCCGTAGAGTAGCACTGCCTAAAGCCAGCCTGCTGTGGCACAAGGATGTTTTTACTTTCAATGTACCACTGCAGTCTGTGATTGATGATGCGCTCCAGTGTTTTGCAGAGACAGCTGGTGAGGCTAATTGGTCTGTAGCTAGAGGCAATGGAACTATCTTTCCCTGATTTTAGGAGGGGTATCATGATTGCTTCTCTCCAAGCTTGTGGAACACTGCCTAAGGTCCAACTGTTATTGAAGATCTGCAACAGCTTTGCTTTGGCCTCTAGGTTCCTGATCATTTCATTGGAGATACCATCAGCTCCTGGTGATTTTCTCATTTTCAGTTTTGATATGGCTAGCTCCAGTTCGCTGATTGTGATGGGTGCCTCCAGAACCTCATGTACTATTTCCTTCTGTCCTGTATGTTGCTGTTTCTCTCGAATCTCTTGTTGTTTCTCTGGACTAATTTTGATATTGTTATCTTGTGCGAACGAGTCCGCAAATTGGTCAGCCGCTTGCTTTCTTGTTAAGATGTTTCCATCTTTATGTAGTGCACATTTTGAGTTTCTCCCTGTGCCCTCATCGTTAAGTTGTTTTATTAGCTTCCACAATTTCCTTGTGTCTCTTTCAAAGTTCAAAGACTGTTTTTTCCTGCCGGCTTTTCCGTCTAGCTTGCAGCTTGGCCCTTTGAAATTTGGCTTTTGCATGCTGGAATTTATTGAGTTGCTCTTGGCTGGGTGTGGCCTCTGCTTGCTTTCTACATACTTCCACATCATTATACAACTGTTCCAGTTCACTACTCCAGTAGGGTTTATATTGTTTACGGGCTCCTCTTGGTACTGTTTCTCGCGTTGCCTGTAGTATGTATTTCCCAAACTCTTCAACTACTTTATTATTCAGGATTCTAACCAGTATGCTGGTGCGATTCTTGTACATTGCCCAGTCTGCTTTCTTGTAGTTCCACCTCGAGAGGGTGCTGCTTTCACTTACAAGCTCATTTCCTACAGTTAGAAAGACTGGTCGATGGTCGCTGCCACCAAGTTGTTTCCCAACAATTTGTGTAATGTTCCACTCCAGGTCAGGTGTATGTAGTTGTAGAGTGCCATGATCTCGAGTAGAAAGTATGTGGGTCGGACGGCTTGTTAACCAAGATTAATCTATTCTCATCCTGCCAGTCTTCCAGTCTCTCTCCTCTCTGGTCCATGTGATCAATGGCCCCAACTCTGCGAGTGGCTGTTGAAATCGCCACATACAATCATTTTTTCTGTTAATGGTAGTGTGTCCAGTGCCTGTGGACGATCACTTGGACAGTAGTAATTGATCAGATGTAGGTCTGTATAGCCTGTTTTCAGTTTAAGTGTCTGATACTCAGCCCCTTCCATATAGACTTCGATTTGGGAAGCAGTGATGTTATTTTTTACAAGGGTAAGTATCCCACCTTTTCACCTGTCCTTTCGGTCAGATCGGTAACACTGGTAGCCTCTGATTTTGAAGGCTATATTTTCGTTGAGGTGAGTTTCTTGCAAGCAACATATGCTTACTTTTTCTTGGTCCAGGATGTTTTCTAATTCTACTTTTTTGTTGCTGACTCCCTCCGCATTCCAGTGCATTATTTTAAGTCTTTGTTTAGTATGGCCAGCCGTTCTATTCTCATGTCCCCTGGCTCCACAGGACATCTGAGAAGGACCTCCAGTAGTTGGGGTTGGGCCCTTTCGAGACATAGGGCCCGGCACTGCACCTGCCTGGGGGTCCAAAGCAGGGCGAGCACCATAACTTTTAGCAGTAGTCGACATATTCCATTTTGCGTAATTGCGTGGCATCCTGATTTCTATGGTGCGCCTCCTGGCTGGTTGCCTCCGTCTTCAGCACCTTTCCTTTGCTAGAGCAGACTGTGATCTCACTCGAGTTTAGATGTGTACACACGCACACACATGTCTGCACATGCATGTATGTGTATACACATCTAGAGCACACTGGTTGTTTTCCGGCGCCAGATACTCGCCGTCGCCCCTTCTCCTATTAGTGGAAACAGTTCCGCCACATGAAGGCCAGGAGTTGGAATTTTGCTACATAGGTTATGTATTCACGAGCCATTGGGGTATTTAAGCAATGTTGGGCGCTCACCCCAACACCGCGCCCCGGCTACATACAGCAACATTTGGAACCGCTGTCATCACTGACGAACGTGTGTTGATGTATGCTTTTAGGACCGTCTACAGCTACGGCGAGCCCTTTCTTAATCAGCTCCTTGTGAACAGACCTGCCCATGTTCAGTAGGTGCAAACTGCATTCAAGTCCGTCCTTGCTTACTTCGCGAATATCAGCCAACACACACATGCCTTCCATCAGCTTGATCTCCTGCATGGCATCAGTTGTCCATCCACCCTCTGTGGGTCCAACGCCAGCCAGGGTGGCTCTTATAGCCAATGGGGGAAGACTCTTAAACTGGTCTGGCAACTGGCGAAGGCTTCCAATACGAACTGTCTCTGTGTTGCCATAATTGCCAAGTGTGTCCTTATGGGAAAATCCTGTTTTCCCTTTTTTATGTTTGGTGGCGTGTGCCGTCATATGGCAATAATCTATGTAGAAGATCAAGCAGTTTACATCAGTATACACATTCTGCACTTTGACACGGTAAAAGAACTCTTCGAACTCTCTGGCCATAACGTCTTCAATGGGGACAGGCCCATGTGGCACAGGTTGGCTGGAAAAGTGCTCAGAGATTTGTTCCTTCATTTCATCCATGATAGTTTTATTTTTGGATAGTCGGATGTAAAACACATCAGGTTCTACAACATGGCTGAGAATTACTCGAATTCGCTCGTCCACTGAGACAGGCATGATCGTCTCCATGACAAATTTTCTCCGTAATCCCGTTTATCACGCAGAGTCTCGTAGCGGGCGAGAACTGGAAGCGGTTCTACCCCCGCTGGTGACTTGCGGGATAACTGAGCCAGCTGCTCAGAAAGCAATGGCAAACTACTGAGCGTAACCTTGCCAAGAAATCAACAGACAGCTGAAAGATGCTGCTGTTGGCAGCGATGTCCTTGAACAGAATTTAACTCTAACGAATCAGACAAACGTCGCCACCAGACTCAGACTGCCGACTTCTGCTCATGAATTGGTCTGATCAGTTGTATTCGCCACCGCCATGAGTTGTAGTTATTATGCCTTTTTGAAGCACAATGTAACAAAATGTCTGACAAATCAGCAAGATGCCAATGTCCAATGAAGTGAGATTACACCAAGGAAGTTCAGGTTATCATTTGCTAGATTTATTATCTTTGTCTTTCCCCTATGACTTGTTAGACCTAGTTGATGTGACCTCCCGTCGTGTGTTTAATTTATCTTGCATCTGATTTCATGTGTGCAACCGGAGGGTAATGTCATCACCATAGTTCAGATAACCAAGCTGCTCTGTCAGTCCATCTATTTCTGTTTCTGGTGGTAGCTATCGTCTCCATAATCCAATCTGTAGGCAATAAGAATTAATAAAGAAGTCAAAAGGCAATCCTTCACACTCCTTTTATTTCAAATGTATCTTGTTAGTTTTCCTTCATGAAGAACTCTTCATTTTATATTTTTATATATTTGTAAATGCTTTTAGGACCGTCTACAGCTACGGCGAGCCCTTTCTTAATCAGCTCCTTGTGAACAGACCTGCCCATGTTCAGTAGGTGCAAACTGCATTCAAGTCCGTCCTTGCTTACTTCGCGAATATCAGCCAACACACACATGCCTTCCATCAGCTTGATCTCCTGCATGGCATCAGTTGTCCATCCACCCTCTGTGGGTCCAACGCCAGCCAGGGTGGCTCTTATAGCCAATGGGGGAAGGCTCTTAAACTGGTCTGGCAACTGGCGAAGGCTTCCAATACGAACTGTCTCTGTGTTGCCATAATTGCCAAGTGTGTCCTTATGGGAAAATCCTGTTTTCCCTTTTTTATGTTTGGTGGCGTGTGCCGTCATATGGCAATAATCTATGTAGAAGATCAAGCAGTTTACATCAGTATACACATTCTGCACTTTGACACGGTAAAAGAACTCTTCGAACTCTCTGGCCATAACGTCTTCAATGGGGACAGGCCCATGTGGCACAGGTTGGCTGGAAAAGTGCTCAGAGATTTGTTCCTTCATTTCATCCATGATAGTTTTATTCTTGGATAGTCGGATGTAAAACACATCAGGTTCTACAACATGGCTGAGAATTACTCGAATTCGCTCGTCCACTGAGACAGGCATGATCGTCTCCATGACAAATTTTCTCCGTAATCCCGTTTATCACGCAGAGTCTCGTAGCGGGCGAGAACTGGAAGCGGTTCTACCCCCGCTGGTGACTTGCGGGATAACTGAGCCAGCTGCTCAGAAAGCAATGGCAAACTACTGAGCGTAACCTTGCCAAGAAATCAACAGACAGCTGAAAGATGCTGCTGTTGGCAGCGATGTCCTTGAACAGAATTTAACTCTAACGAATCAGACAAACGTCGCCACCAGACTCAGACTGCCGACTTCTGCTCATGAATTGGTCTGATCAGTTGTATTCGCCACCGCTATGAGTTGTAGTTATTATGCCTTTTTGAAGCACAATGTAACAAAATGTCTGACAAATCAGCAAGATGCCAATGTCCAATGAAGTGAGATTACACCAAGGAAGTTCAGGTTATCATTTGCTAGATTTATTATCTTTGTCTTTCCCCTATGACTTGTTAGACCTAGTTGATGTGACCTCCCGTCGTGTGTTTAATTTATCTTGCATCTGATTTCATGTGTGCAACCGGAGGGTAATGTCATCACCATAGTTCAGATAACCAAGCTGCTCTGTCAGTCCATCTATTTCTGTTTCTGGTGGTAGCTATCGTCTCCATAATCCAATCTGTAGGCAATAAGAATTAATAAAGAAGTCAAAAGGCAATCCTTCACACTCCTTTTATTTCAATGTATCTTGTTAGTTTTCCTTCATGAAGAACTCTTCATTTTATATTTTATATATTTGTAAATGCTTTTAGGACCGTCTACAGCTACGGCGAGCCCTTTCTTAATCAGCTCCTTGTGAACAGACCTGCCCATGTTCAGTAGGTGCAAACTGCATTCAAGTCCGTCTTCGCTTACTTGGAGAATATCAGCCAACACACACATGCCTTCCATCAGCTTGATCTCCTGCATGGCATCAGTTGTCCATCCACCCTCTGTGGGTCCAACGCCAGCCAGGGTGGCTCTTATAGCCAATGGGGGAAGGCTCTTAAACTGGTCTGGCAACTGGCGAAGGCTTCCAATACGAACTGTCTCTGTGTTGCCATAATTGCCAAGTGTGTCCTTATGGGAAAATCCTGTTTTCCCTTTTTTATGTTTGGTGGCGTGTGCCGTCATATGGCAATAATCTATGTAGAAGATCAAGCAGTTTACATCAGTATACACATTCTGCACTTTGACACGGTAAAAGAACTCTTCGAACTCTCTGGCCATAACGTCTTCAATGGGGACAGGCCCATGTGGCACAGGTTGGCTGGAAAAGTGCTCAGAGATTTGTTCCTTCATTTCATCCATGATAGTTTTATTCTTGGATAGTCGGATGTAAAACACATCAGGTTCTACAACATGGCTGAGAATTACTCGAATTCGCTCGTCCACTGAGACAGGCATGATCGTCTCCATGACAAATTTTCTCCGTAATCCCGTTTATCACGCAGAGTCTCGTAGCGGGCGAGAACTGGAAGCGGTTCTACCCCCGCTGGTGACTTGCGGGATAACTGAGCCAGCTGCTCAGAAAGCAATGGCAAACTACTGAGCGTAACCTTGCCAAGAAATCAACAGACAGCTGAAAGATGCTGCTGTTGGCAGCGATGTCCTTGAACAGAATTTAACTCTAACGAATCAGACAAACGTCGCCACCAGACTCAGACTGCCGACTTCTGCTCATGAATTGGTCTGATCAGTTGTATTCGCCACCGCTATGAGTTGTAGTTATTATGCCTTTTTGAAGCACAATGTAACAAAATGTCTGACAAATCAGCAAGATGCCAATGTCCAATGAAGTGAGATTACACCAAGGAAGTTCAGGTTATCATTTGCTAGATTTATTATCTTTGTCTTTCCCCTATGACTTGTTAGACCTAGTTGATGTGACCTCCCGTCAAGTGTGTTTAATTTATCTTGCATCTGATTTCATGTGTGCAACCGGAGGGTAATGTCATCACCATAGTTCAGATAACCAAGCTGCTCTGTCAGTCCATCTATTTCTGTTTCTGGTGGTAGCTATCGTCTCCATAATCCAATCTGTAGGCAATAAGAATTAATAAAGAAGTCAAAAGGCAATCCTTCACACTCCTTTTATTTCAAATGTATCTTGTTAGTTTTCCTTCATGAAGAACTCTTCATTTTATATTTTTATATATTTGTAAATGCTTTTAGGACCGTCTACAGCTACGGCGAGCCCTTTCTTAATCAGCTCCTTGTGAACAGACCTGCCCATGTTCAGTAGGTGCAAACTGCATTCAAGTCCGTCTTCGCTTACTTGGAGAATATCAGCCAACACACACATGCCTTCCATCAGCTTGATCTCCTGCATGGCATCAGTTGTCCATCCACCCTCTGTGGGTCCAACGCCAGCCAGGGTGGCTCTTATAGCCAATGGGGGAAGGCTCTTAAAGTGGTCTGGCAACTGGCGAAGGCTTCAAATACGAACTGTCTCTGTGTTGCCATAATTGCCAAGTGTGTCCTTATGGGAAAATCCTGTTTTCCCTTTTTTATGTTTGGTGGCGCGTGCCGTCATATGGCAATAATCTATGTAGAAGATCAAGCAGTTTCCATCAGTATACACATTCTGCACTTTGACACGGTAAAAGAACTCTTCGAACTCTCTGGCCATAACGTCTTCAATGGGGACAGGCCCACGTGGCACAGGTTGGCTGGAAAAGTGCTCAGAGATTTGTTCCTTCATTTCATCCATGATAGTTGTATTCTTGGATAGTCAGATGTAAAACACATCAGGTTCTACAACATGGCTGAGAATTACTCGAATTCGCTCGTCCACTGAGACAGGCATGATCGTCTCCATGACAAATTTTCTCCGTAATCCCGTTTATCACGCAGAGTCTCGTAGCGGGCGAGAACTGGAAGCGGTTCTACCCCCGCTGGTGACTTGCGGGATAACTGAGCCGGCTGCTCAGAAAGCAATGGCAAACTACTGAGCGTAACCTTGCCAAGAAATCAACAGACAGCTGAAAGATGCTGCTGTTGGCAGCGATGTCCTTGAACAGAATTTAACTCAGACAAACGTCGCCACCAGACTCAGACTGCCGACTTCTGCTCATGAATTGGTCTGATCAGTTGTATTCGCCACCGCCATGGGTTGTAGTTATTATGCCTTTTTGAAGCACAATGTAACAAAATGTCTGACAAATCAGCAAGGTGCCAATGTCCAATGAAGTGAGATTACACCAAGGAAGTTCAGGTTATCATTTGCTAGATTTATTATCTTTGTCTTTCCCCTATGACTTGTTAGACCTAGTTGATGTGACCTCCCGTCAAGTGTGTTTAATTTATCTTGCATCTGATTTCATGTGTGCAACCGGAGGGTAATATCACCATAGTTCAGATAACCAAGCTGCTCTGTCAGTCCATCAATTTCCGTTTCTGGTGGTAGCTATCGTCTCCATAATCCAGTCTGTAGGCAATAAGAATTAATAAAGAAGCCAAAAGGCAATCCTTCACACTCCTTTTATTTCAAATGTATCTTGTTAGTTTTCCTTCATGAAGAACTCTTCATTTCATATTTTTATATATTAACTTTGTAAATGCTTTTAGGACCGTCTACAGCCACGGCGAGACCTTTCTTAATCAGCTCCTTGTGAACAGACCTGCCCATGTTCAGTAGGTGCAAACTGCATTCAAGTCCGTCTTCGCTTACTTGGAGAATATCAGCCAACATCACACATGCCTTCCATCAGCTTGATCTCCTGCATGGCATCAGTTGTCCATCCACCCTCTGTGGGTCCAACGCCAGCCAGGGTGGCTCTTATAGCCAATGGGGGAAGGCTCTTAAAGTGGTCTGGCAACTGGCGAAGGCTTCCAATACGAACTGTCTCTGTGTTGCCATAATTGCCAAGTGTGTCCTTATGGGAAAATCCTGTTTTCCCTTTTTTATGTTTGGTGGCGCGTGCCGTCATATGGCAATAATCTATGTAGAAGATCAAACAGTTTACATCAGTATACACATTCTGCACTTTGACACGGTAAAAGAACTCTTCGAACTCTCTGGCCATAACGTCTTCAATGGGGACAGGCCCACGTGGCACAGGTTGGCTGGAAAAGTGCTCAGAGATTTGTTCCTTCATTTCATCCATGATAGTTGTATTCTTGGATAGTCAGATGTAAAACACATCAGGTTCTACAACATGGCTGAGAATTACTCGAATTCGCTCGTCCACTGAGACAGGCATGATCGTCTCCATGACAAATTTTCTCCTTAATCCCATTTATCACGCAGAGTCTCGTAGCGGGCGAGAACTGGAAGCGGTTCTACCCCCGCTGGTGACTTGCGGGATAACTGAGCCAGCTGCTCAGAAAGCAATGGCAAACTACTGAGCGTAATCTTGCCAAGAAATCAACAGACAGCTGAAAGATGCTGCTGTTGGCAGCGATGTCCTTGAACAGAATTTAACGCTAACGAATCAGGCAAACGTCGCCACCAGACTCAGACTGCCGACTTCTGCTCATGAATTGGTCTGATCAGTTGTGTTCGCCACCGCCATGAGTTGTAGTTATTATGCCTTTTTGAAGCACAATGTAACAAAATGTCTGACAAATCAGCAAGGTGCCTATGTGCAATGAAGTGAGATTACACCAAGGAAGTTCAGGTTATCATTTGCTAGATTTATTATCTTTGTCTTTCCCCTATGACTTGTTAGACCTAGTTGATGTGGCCTCCCGTCAAGTGTGTTTAATTTATCTTGCATCTGATTTCATGTGTGCAACCGGCGGGTAATGTCATCAACATAGTTCAGATAACCAAGCTGCTCTGTCAGTCCATCAATTTCCGTTTCTGGTGGTAGCTATCGTCTCCATAATCCAGTCTGTAGGCAATAAGAATTAATAAAGAAGCCAAAAAGCAATTCCAATTCCAATTCTGGTACGAGTACCCCCCTTTCAGCCTTCGATTTCCGACTTGGCTATGTAGGGTGCTTATGATGCAGCTTCTAGTTTGTCTTTCGTACTTTGGACTGCTTGTTATCAGCTTCCCGGCTTCTGATGGGTTAAATGCGTTCGTTTCTTTCTTGATGAGGTTTTTCATGTCTGGTCAGAATTGCGCGCTTGTTGAGGCCCGGCGTGATTGTGGTCCCACCCCGTCATATGGTGCTGTTTCCTTCAGGGAGTTTTACCAGTTGTCGTCTCTCCTGGTGTTCCTTCTATTTCCCCGTCGTGAGTTGCCTTCGAATCTTCTCGGCGTTCGCCAGTCGGGTCTTGGTGGTGAGCGATATCGTTCTTCCTCTGTTGCTTCTTCGTCTGTTTGTGCTTTTGTATCCTCTGGTTCGGGTGTGGCTGTCTGGATCTTGGTCTGGAGCAGGTCGAACGTCTCATTAAAAGTTTCTTGTATTTTAAGTAGCTGTTTATCCGTCTCATCCTTTATAATAGCCATTCGCGCGTAGTCCTGAGCTATCATCTGCTGAACTTGCTTCATTTCGTTGAGGATGCACTATGCGGTCGTTTTCTGTGTTTCTTGCTTCTTTTCGTTTTCGTTCTCCCTGCTTGATAGCCTTTCTTCTGTCTCAGCCTGTATAACAGCCATCCAGGCGACATCCTGCTCGATCTTCTGCTGAACTTGCCTCGCCTCGTCCAGGATGCGCTGAGCGGCTGTTATCTGTGTTTCTTGCGTTTTGTTTTTTTCTTCCTCCATGCTGGTGAACTTTGATCGCAGGTCCTTCAGTTGGCCTTCCAGTTGTGCTTTGTCCCTTTTGGTGAGTTCATTGGTGGCCTCGTACTGCCTCCTAGCTTCTTTATAGGGCAGGTTAGTCTTGATGGTGATCTTCATGGCTTCCTTGCTGTCTTGGTGGCAGGGGCAGCCGAGGTACCTGGCGCCGTGGTTGCCGAGGCAGTTGGCGCATTTTCTGTTATTGTTAGGCCTTCTGAAGTCCTTGTCGATCTTTGCGTGCTGGCACTGGCTGTATGGATGAGGTCCAGAGCAGTATCTGCAGACCTCAACCTCAATCTTGCAGGTGGCACGGGTGTGCCAAAACTTCTGGCACTTAGAGCACTGCAGCACTCTGGGTATGTAGTGCTCTGGAACTTGGTCTCTCTTGTCCCATCTGATGTATTGAGGGATCAGTCGGTCCTCTGATGTTAAGTAGAGGGGATGCTGTTCTTTCCGATGATCCTCTCGGCACTGGTGATCTTGAGTTTGTGGTTTTCCCTTGTTAGCAACTCCCTGATCTGGTCGTTGGTGAGATGGGTCTTGACTAGTATGATGACCCATCGTTTCATCATGTTGTGTCGGCTGGCTTCCAATAAGATGCCGTGGTGGAGCTTGATGTCGGCTTTTTCATCTTGTGTTATCTTCTTCATAAGTACTGTGGTCTTTGGGTTGTTGTTGAGGGAGACCACTACTCCCTCGTGTGTCTTGCGCAGCTGGTTGATGCTGTGTCTTCCCAGCTCGTTTTCCAACAGACTGATTAACTTGTCTGTTGGTAGTGCCGACAGTTTAGTTTCACCCACGCTTGTCTGCTTGAGCAGTATCCTGCCTGTGAAGTCCTCAGATGTTGCTGTTGTTTCCTCCTGTGTGGAGGTCACTGGTAGACTGGGCTGCATCGTCTTGGAACTGGTTGGAACTTCCCGGCTGCTGCTGGTTTGAGATGTGGTTTCTTCATCAACTGGGACGACTTCAGCTGGTGTAGGAGCCGGACTGCTGTTCATAGATACAGAGTCAGCAGTTGTAGCGGCCTTCCTCGCCTCTACCTTCTTCTTCCCGGCTGTGTATAGCGCGTGTCTCTGCGCTGCATTTTTAACGCAAGGCATCCTCTGCATTAACCGATAAGGCGACTTGATCTCGATAGCGCGTCGAGTCGATGTCTGGTGGAGCATGCACACGTGAATGATGAGCCAAAAAGCAATCCTTCACACTCCTTTTATTTCAAATGTATCTTGTTAGTTTTCCTTCATGAAGAACTCTTCATTTTATATTTTTATATGTTAACTTTGTTAAGTTGATGAAATTGTCTGGGATCTCATTGTACCTCATCAATTTCCAAAAGGATTCCCTGTCAATGCTGTCAAAGGCCATTTCATAGTCAACAAATTCAGTATAGAGGGGCAAATTCATTTCAGGGTTTTGCTATATTGTTACTTATAGTGTGGTTATCTGATCAGTGCAGGATCTGTTTGGATGGAGGTCTGCCTGTTCATTCCTTAATTTCTCCAGAGTGACCCTGTTTAATATTTTCCCAGGCACTCCCACCAACATTTTTTTTCTCTACTAAAAACAATGTATTCCCTGAGTGAATCTAAACATGGAAGCCACAAACAATATGTTTTCTTTGATAGCTTCTCCAGATATCCTTCTCTCCAGTCTGCTGGTATTTCTTCAGTCTCCAAGACTGCAAAATAATGTGTGCGTTAATTTATTTGAGGTGTTTATATTGCCTGTAACAGCTTCTGCTGAGATATTATCTGGATCAGCAGCTTTCCCATTCTTCAGGAGGTTAGTAGCGTTTCAAATTTCTTCTTTAGATGGTGACATTAACTGTGCAATATATGTTAAATGTTATATTACAGTACATTTTTGCCTAAGCTATCAAAGATATGTAATAAGTGTTTGACTGACAAAGTAATTTATCTAAGATATGTTTATATACCTGTGAAAATAAAAAGATGTGTAGTGATGTGGTTGGCATTATACAGGCTGCATGGACGTTTCTCAGATGAATCTGTAAGGCAGATTTTATGAGGCGCAGTGGTGCTCAGGGTTGTATGGGTCAAGGAAAATGCTGCCTTTACTGGGGAACCTGCCCTGACTATGAAAACATTCACCGCAATGCTATTTTCTCCCTCACCCACATTCTTTTTTGTTGTCATTTTGAGTGGAAATTAAAAATTAGTTTTTTTTTTCCATCAATATCATAATCATTCCTGGAGATAGAGGAATTTTAATAAAACTTAGAATACAATTATTTTATTAACCTCATGTTATCTGTTTTAAACTTTGCTTCTGTTTTAAGCTTTGCTTAGAGTGAACAAAATAATACATTTCTCCCTACATTATTATAAATGAGTCAGATATACAATCTGTTTTTGTCCTTATTATTCTTCATTGGCCGTATCTTTGGCCGAGGGGTTACAATACTTTCTCCGTAATCCCATTTATCACGCAGTCTCGCAGCGGGCGAGAACTGGAAGCGGTTCTACCCCCGCTGGTGACTTGCGGGATAACTGAGCCGGCCGCTCAGAAAGCAATGGCAAACTACTGAGTGTAATCTTGCCAAGAAATCAACAGACAGCTGAAAGATGCTGCTTTTGACAGCGATGTCCTGTAAAGGATATGTGAATTTAAAAAAAAAAAAATTCATTGTTTCCATTTTCAGAATTATCTTTCTATACCATGTCTTGAAGTATAAATCATTGTGCTTTATATTTCCAATTGCTCTTCTTTCCTGGACTAACTGCTCTGTCTCCACGCCTCATTGGTGTTAATCCAAGTTTAACCAATTTTGTCTTTTATTTTTAATTCTTAGTTTACACAAGAGCATTTTGAGTTCTTTTTGCATATGTCCTGCTCACTTTAAATTTCTTATTATTTCAACATTATTTTATTTCTAAAGTTTTAATAACACACCTGGCCATGGCGTCTGCAAACTGACACAGTTATTGACCGCAGAATAGATGTGATACATTTGGAGGCATGTCATATTTTTGAAGTATCTATTTGTGTTATAAGAATCAGATTTTGTTATACCTTGAGATACAAAGCTTTTCTTACTGCAATAGCAATTTACCTTATTCTTCTTGTACATCAGTGCAATATAATGTAAATAAAACATGTTGCATGTCCTTTACAGTATGTTGCAATCAACCTCAAGTTGATTTACTAGGCAAGTTTACGTTCTGTAGTTTGCCATTGCTTTCTTAACGAGAAGTCAGCATTTAAATCCAACTGACCAGTGTAGGGAACGATCCGATCCCACTACCCGAGCTTCTGTGCTCTGGACGTTTAAGAGCGAACATTCTTATCCATCTCTGTAAATATAGATGGGAAATTGTGGATATCAAGTACTCAATTGTTGCCTGCTGCTGTATTTCTAGTTACTACCTATTTCAATGATGGTAGTCCGTGTGGCTATTGTTGTTATAATATTCATATTTGGTAACATTATTTATATCTTCTAAATAACCCATTCCAGAGATACACACTTCCACAATCCTAATCTGAGATTGAAAACCACTTCTTTAGAGATATAACTTTCAGATATTGTGAAGCACTATTTTACAGGGATGTAACTTTCAGAGAAGGTGAACCATTATTTTACAAGGATATAACTTTCAGAGAGGGTGTACCGCTACTTTACAGGAATAGGACTTTCAGAGATTGTTAACCACTACGTTATAGGGATACAATTTTCTAAGTATGGGGAACACTGCCTTACTGAGGTACAATGTTAAGAGATATAGAACCACCGCTTTGCAGCGATATAAATTTCAGAGATTAAGAACCACTGCTTTGCAAAGATTCCTGAGTTTAGGAATCACTGCTTTACACAGGTACAACTTTCAGAGATTGGAAGTTATTACCCTCCACTTGATCAGTATTTTGTTGACATGCTTTTTGTGTCTTTTGAGTTTTGTGGTATTTAAGTATTTGTTTGCTGTGATACAGACCATATTTTTGTAACATTCCATGAGCGGTTTTTGCTTATATTTAATTGTGCCATTTTACTTCATTGATTTGGAGACAGATCTTATGATTTCTTACTGAGAAGCAACTTGACTGAACAGGGAAATAATCTCATTGTTATATATGTATGGTCTTGATTGACTGGCTTAGCAGATGATGATTGCATTAATGTTGATTGGTTTGTACAGGATCGCTTTTATTACACACTTGCAAAATTCCATAAAGTGCTTCAGTCTCCTCCTATAGATCATACAGCGCACAAACTCTGTAGCACTGGATAAGATCCAACTGTGTGTATATCAGAAGGAAGTCTCTGGTGTAGTTGTTACACCGCTTACCTCATGTTCTGAGGATTGTGGGTTCAATCCCGGGCTACGACATTTGGTTCACAAGTGCAGTTTTTTCCCCTGAGACTGCTGGAGGTCATCGCTGAAGCTAAGGAGTTTGTAGTTTGTGAGATGTTTTTGACACCAGCAATGGTAATATTGATGACATGAAGATGAGTTTTTTGCCCTTTATCAAAAAACGGGATTTGGAGGGGGTGGGGGGATGTCCCAAATATGAGTATGAGATTTGGCATTCACTGCAGAAACAGTGGAGGATCGAAGGATTTTAATACAAATCATCATCATCTTCCACTTTTGCCATCAAGTGTGTTGGGGAGGGATTGTTGGTGATCCGGTGCCCAAAGGATGGTGCTGGGTAATTGGATAATTTTTTTTTTTAATTTTGGAAAATTCTGCACTTAGGGTTTGGAGAGAGAAAACAAATGCCGGTTTTAGAGACAAAGTAAATACATATGCAGGCCATCAAGAAATGTAAGAAGCTTGCCTGGTTTGGGCAGATTTCACATCATGACACCCTCTCAAAGGTAATCCCCCAGGGAAAACCCCACTCAGGGCAAACAGAAGAGAGGTAGGCAGAGAAAATCTAGACTGAAAACATTAAAGAGTGGACAGGATATAGTATTTCCACACGTGTGCCCATTGCTGAGGTCACAGAGCAATGGAAGACTAATTACTGATGCTTCCATCGCCTCAAGACACAATAGATTACACAACCATGTATACACAATTCAAGATTAACACATCAACCATTTGCACATAGGATTGGCACTCCAAGGCTGCCCAAAATATGGCATATCTAGTTAGTTAGTTGCGGTTCCAACTTCACGGCAACGGTTTGTGCCAATTATGCTCCGTTCCTGTGCCAGTGAATATCACACAAAATGCTCCTCACTGCCCCATGTGAAAAGTGGAAAAGACTGGAGTTTCTGCAAGCCAACAGCCTGCACAGGTATACTATGCCGCCGCCAGAATGCCAACACAAAAGTCCTCCACGAAAAATACAGTTCATCTTCGATGGAATCGTCAGTCACCAGAAAGACTTCATTGACCCGGGTTTTATTCCATATGGCTCGGTCTCATTCCGCAGGGTTGACCCGCCGAAAGCGCCGCACAAAGCATATCTAGTCAAACCTAGGCTTGAGAAACAAGAATTGAATATAAACTCTGTGGACCATTGAACATTAGAGACAACATTACAGATATAGACAAATTTCAAGCGAACAAAAGAAGAAACAAATGACACTTCCATCATGCACTCCTATAACCAACGGCTGGAGTTACGGAATAAGATGGACATTCAGATAGATGAGTGGGGTTATTCACATCCCCCTCCCTTTACTACCTCCTCTGCTTTATATACTAATCAAAGTCAGATAATACTCAGTGATGGAACACATTTTTTAATGTTTATTGTATTTTTACAAAACAACATTTGAATGATTATATGTTTACTTACACCCACATCAAATGAAATAATGAAAGGACATGCAATCTATGTGTTTAATGTGCTTATTTCAATTACTTGTATATCTGACAGCGTCTTATCCACTGCTTAGTACAGGTTACATATTATGTATGTGTAAACAGCAAATTTTTTTTTATATACATTATGAGTAGTTGACTATTTCATGTGATTTTTTTTACAGTTGGTGAAGATGGTGAAATTTGAAAATAATAGTAACAGATAATTTTGTTTTTTTAAACATGACTTGTTCTTTTCTAAAAGTACACCTATGTTTGTATGAGGGTAAATCAGTAAGTATGTCACAAAGTGATACGTTTGACAGTTGAGAAATCGTTGGTAGTTTATAAAGGTGTCATTATGTGGCATATCCATCTAGCTTGATGCCTATGTTTGACAGATGATAATTGTCGCATGCATATGTGCATGCTCATACCAAGTTGCATGCGCATTTGGTGTTGAAAATGTTGACCACACTATAAGATTGCACCACAAAAGAATTTATTGCCAAAGATACTCATAAGGAAATGGTGCCTGTCTATGGCCAAGAGTGATAGTCACAAAAATTATATTTAATCTTGGAGGAAAATGATTTTCTGATGATGAAAATGTTGAGTGTGAATATGAAAGCTAGCAGCCCAAAGACTTCTACAGTGCAGGTGTTGAATGACTGATAAAACAGAAAGATAAATGTATCAATGTTGGCAGAGTTAGGTTGTGAAATGGGGTGAAATGTAAGTACAGTAATAAATGGTTTTCAAGTTTGCATCTCGTAGTTTTTTTTTTTTTTTACATACTATTTTGTGACTTGCCCTCAAAATGTCAGCCCCGTCTCCTTGTATCTTGTATGGACATTTTAATATGCTTAAATAAAATTACAATCCCTCATTAGAATGTGATATTGATAATGTTTATGTTTTGCTCAGTGCCTCGTCTTTTATTCTAGTGTGTAAAGGTACCTTATGGTATTTTTCTTTTTGTTAGCATGGTGGTGTATATATACCACACACACGCACAATGCACACAATCTTGATACGTTGCCCAAAGGCCAGTGAGGCATTCTCAAACCCTGGATCTCCATTACAGAAGATGCGTACCTTATGACAGAGCAGTAGCCCATCTGACTCTGTAAGTGGTTGTGATTCAAAATATACTGGCATTTTCAGTGATCAACAAGCAGCGGTAACATAGTGGCTGGTCACCACGGGTTCGGTCTGCTTTGGGGCAGGTTATAATATTTTTTAAATTGACCTGGGCTTCCAGGTCAGTCCAGCCTAAAATGGGTACCTGGGAATGCCTTGGGAAATCAAGTTGGCTGGCGTTATACTGACCACATCACCACCAAATGCTCAGATGGGTCTAGCACTATTTGCTCAATGCACCTTAAGTAGAATAAAAGGGTCCTGTACTGACTTGCTTTAAAGGCATACACTATTACCATCTGTGACTACAATTATCACATTAATTCAGTCTTGTCAAATGAGTAGTTCAAATGTTTGAAACTTGTATTTTATTTGTCTCAAAACTCTGTGGGTCACATGGATGCATCAAAGGATGCATCTGTGCTCAAGGTCTCCCAATGCTCCTTATCTTCAGCTTTTACCTATCTATCGTGTGCTGCTTCTTTATCAAGTAAGGTTAGTGTAGACTTTTCTCCCAGCTTGTTACCAAGTACCTTCGCCCTTGGGGATGTGTTGCAGAGCGCCTCATCCCCTCTCCAAGTCCATAAACTCGCAGTGTGTGCAAAGACAGCACTGAAACTTCACATCTGCAGCAAGGCATATAAGGATGTGACCAGGTCATGGTACAGCACAGCATACATGGGCTAGCTGAGATCAGGCCTGGGTTGGTCTTGTTTCATCAGCAGGGTTTAGGTATTTCATTGGCAACAGACTCCAACTCAGTGTCCTGGGGGAAACTGAATAAGTTAAACTATCAGTCATTTAAAAAATCCTAGCCGTACACTGCGAGCCAACCTTGAAAGCTTGCAGCCCCTAATGCTAAAGTTAGTTGCATATCCTTTACAGGATATCACAGTCAACTCCAGCATTTTTTGGCTGTTTGTGATTCCTGGGCACGTTTACCTTCAGTAGTTTGCCACTGCTTTCTGAACGACCAGCATTCATACTATTGTACTGAAATCAATGCAAGGCGGTCTGCTTTTTCCTAAGCCTTTTATAAGAATCCCAGTAATGGTTTCAAAAATGCTGATATGTTTCAATCAGATTATTGTGTTAATTTACTTATATTGAGAGCACAAGCAGCATCACTCTTGCCTGGTGGTCATATGTTCAAATCCCCTTCAAGGCTCTCTAGTTGACTCAGCATAAAATGGGTACCAAGAAATTTCTGGAACAGTAAAAGCGGAGCGGCCAGCGTTATGATGACCACATGACCCATTGAGTGCCCAAAAAACAATTGGGGGCTAGTACCATTTATCCAGTTCACCCCTTGGCATAGAAAAGAGTACTTTACTTACTGGTATCTGTTATTTAATTCTTGTAAAATAAACTGGTTGCAATGCACCTTGGCTGAGTACAATGTCTTTATTTCTGTTTACTAACATTGTTATTTTACATTAAGCATTGTATTTTTGGAAAGAGCGAGCTGCTGCTTCTTCTTCTTATAGTTCATGCCTTGTGGCATTCATGATCATGTCTGTCCATAGCTTTGTGTCCCGTGTGCTGTCAGTAATTTCTGATACTGATGTTTCTTCATGCCATGTTTGACTGTCCCCCCATGTATCTCCTCCAACTTTTCCATTGTGATGACATCGCCCATCTTTTCCCTTCTAATGTCTACAATGAATGTAGACTGTTTATTTCTGTGAATAACAAGTACCAGTTCTCTTTGTGAGATAACTTCTTTCAAGGTATCTTCATTGTTCTTTTTATCCATACTTGGTGTTCACATCATTCTTCTATAAACTTAAAATGATACAAACATAAAAATGGATGATAGAATACTTGTAGTTGGAATCAGTCGCCAAGCAGGTCAATTATATAATTCTCACACGCATTAAATAAACATTTCATAGTTTCATTCCACAAATGTTGCACACAACATACCCTGGATAGTCTGAGAATTAATATAAAATACTAGGAAGTGACAAAAATTAGATGCGGTGAAATATGCCAGGCAATAAATCAATCAACCTGTTGTCTGTGGCTACTGTGTTTAAATTACCCAAGGGAATACATTGTATTGAAGTTGACAAAAAATATTAAGATGAGCATATGTCAGACTTCCTAATCCCAGTTTGTGTTCATTCAGTTTTGGTTTCACCATAACAGCAACCACCCTTATTTTCGATACCACACTGGAAAGTGTGACATAAGGCTGATGTATGCATAGTATTGTGTGAATGTGTAACAAATGAAGGCTACAAAAATGTAGGTGAGGGGTAAAGGATCTTTGTTTCTATGTCGCCTTGTCATGTTTGAGTATATGGTCCCTGGTCTATATTATTTTACTAAATGGCACTTAGATGATAAGTCAGCATCATGTCTGCCATGTTACCACCCAGACAATTTTCTATAGTGTGTTCACAAATGTTTGCCCCTGTATAAATATCCATAACCCAGTAACCAACTGAGGGAAAATGATGAGATTTAGCATATAAACTTATCATTATATACACCCAATAAAGGGACGCAGAGGTGTTTCCAAGGCACCAGGGCCGGGTTATATACTGGCCAAGACCTATTGACGCGTCCTCGTCGAGCGTCCTGGGCAACAGGTCCCTTCGGGGTCCTGGCTGAGGTCAATAGGATCGCCAATTCCTCCGAAGTCGGAGAGTGTCTGCCTGTACGGCGAGGAACCACCAGTCTGCACACCAATAAGCCAGACATGGGACAACGGATACTCACGCAAACCTCAGGTCCTGTATGACATCACACTGATGTTGGACAACGGGATGCCTTCATCCGACATACAGGACTTCGCGTTGGAGCTCAAGCCAACGAACACAAGCAAGCAAGCACACCCAATAAAAAAAAATTTTTCTGAGGATTGTACAGCAGATCTCACTGCTTGTTTATATGCAGTATATAATTTATGAGTCAGGGTGCATATTATGAAATGTATTACATCTTCACACGGAAACATCAGCGTTCAATAGTGAATATTCTCTATGGTGCACAGGAATGTCCTTATGAGAAGCATGTTACATAGCTGAACGGAAGTGTTTACAGGTGAATATGGATATGCCTTGCGTAGTTATCTGAACATATGTGTTACTGTCAAGCAAGTTTGTTAGTGTGAATTCAATCATTTTCACCAAAACATCAAAGAAATGTCACCATTTTCTATTATTTAAGTTGTCTTTGTACCTATCAAAGACATATTCCTTGGTTGGGAGTAAATATAAGATACTTTTTTTTTTTAAATGAATGTGAATGAGGGCAAACATTTATGAACGCACTATAATGTCCATTTTATAAGGTTGGGTGAACTCAGGAGCCATGCAGTAACAAAAACAACCCACCTCAGGCGGGATATGAATATTGGAGTAGGATATGAGTGCACTAGCTTTCATGCTACCACAGATTCTATAAGCAATGAGGACCATCTGAAGACAATTTCCTCCTCGGAAACATAAATTGAATTCTTTGATAGCAGAAATACATCCTTGCAAATTAAAAATAGGAAACAATGTATAGAACAAATACACTCCAGACTTATTTCACCAACACAAAATATATATTAAGTCAGAACACATTGCTTCCTCTTCTGTTTCTCTCTAACGGGGAATGCATTATATCTAGTTATGCACCTCAAAGATCAGTGTGTCCAACTTGCAAATGTAAGGTTACCTCTAGGCAGATCCCATCCACAGTAACGGGCTTTGCCTACCCGTGGACATGTTTTCTTTTCTTCCCTAACAGTTTTGCCTGGGCTGCCTTATGGCCTGCTGTTTACAATTTCCAACTGACTTGGGATTTTTTTATGTGCACAGCTTGCGCATCTGCCTCCTGTTTTCACCCTTATCTGAGAAGGCAAGGAATCCGATCACACTAACCAAGGTTTTAGAGGGTATTGTGATATTATTAGACACCAATGGTTCTTTGAAAAATGTCTTGCCCTATCAGTTATCAGTTGGGGTATCTTCATTGCACTCAGGACATGTTCATAGGTGCTCAGATCCTCCCCCCAGCATATGCATCAGCGTCCGGTGGCTAATAGTGCCAGTTCTGTGTTGGTTGACGAGGCGCTTTGTTTTCCCGATGTACCTCCCGCGTCTGGCTGTGCCGATTCTTACTCCCAAGTCTTTCATCCTGGACAGCGATGTGGAATCACTGACGTCAAAGTCCTCTGTTCTCGCCATATCTTTAAGGACGTTAATAACATCGGCACGATCCATGGGCTGGCCATCTACAGGGGGTGCAGAGCCAGCCAGTTTGTCAGCTCGTTCATTTCCCTCGACTCCCGCATGTCCCGGGA
Organism: Cepaea nemoralis; assembly: GCA_014155875.1. Lineage (NCBI taxonomy): Eukaryota > Metazoa > Mollusca > Gastropoda > Stylommatophora > Helicidae > Cepaea > Cepaea nemoralis. Next base: position 371,227 of record JACEFZ010011164.1, read on the forward strand.
CGAAGATGAAGGTGACTTTATGGACAACAGACTTCCGCAGCAATTCAGTCCACTGTCTACGTACAGATCCAGCTTCGACCTTCTGAATCATGCTCATTGAATCACTTAGTACACACACGTTGGTATAATGCTGTGATTCCAGCCATATGAAAGCCTGTGTAACTGCCATCACCTCCATCGTCATTCTGCTCGTGGTCATATAGAGTGGGCACCACTGTCTTGCCCTATGCTGAGATCGAACCAGGTACCTTCTGAGATGGACACCATAATTTCTGAGCTACCTCCTCTTTAGAATACAACAGAAAATTACTACTTACACAATGTACCGATTGTAAACTGTGTGTCAGAACTACTTATCCTTGAATACAAGTAGCTGTAGGGGTGCCCTAATTCATAACACTCCCATACAACACTAGTTGCGAGGGTACTAGATGAATATAATGCATGAGATGTAGAAAGCCACTTAAAAAATGAAGTCACATATTCACCATAGATAACAAATTAATGTTTATATCCAGTCACCCAAAAAAATCTCAAACTAAAGTTTATGTGGTTTATAAATGTCATCGACCCAGAAGTTAATATAATTTACAACAACAGCCATAACATTCTCAATGTGTGTCCTTTCCAACTGGACAACAAAACCTATGATGGAGAAGATATGGCTTGGCTGAGCTGGTTAAGTGCCTCTGCCCCAATGGGATCAAGGTCATCAGAAGACGCTAGTTATAACAAACTGTACAGGCTGTTCATGTGTACACTTGTATACTGATGTGTTCAGTCACAAGGAAATCCACTAAATACTGTTTCAAGAATGTTCTTACCCCAGTCATTGGCACATGCCAGTGGTATTGCTGGGGAAGGGAGGTTCCAAGGGGAGTTGTCCTTGTGCCCTATTTTTGAAAAGTGGCACCTAGTTCACTTGTTTCATAAATGTCATCCCAGGCACACACTTTGAGTTTCCAAAAGCACATAATTATCTGCTTGCTCCCCCTACTTTTTTAATTCCAATACACACACACTCACACACAAGTCAAATATTTGACACAGCCATGTTTACTTAACACATGCCATCTGTTTTTAATTCATGTGTTGAATAAGTGCCAGCTATGAAAATTTTTCTTGTGCATGTGTGATCTCCCTCTCTCTCTCTCTTTACCTCTTTCTTCCACTTCCCCCCCCCCCTTCTCATATTCTTGTGTGTGTTGCTGTGAGCGTGTGTGGGCATGCATGCGTGCACGCACACACATTCATACTCATGACAGGGATAGAAACTTCCTGGAAATGTCACTACATTGCTGCTTATTTCAGTATAACTGAACAGGCCATAACTCTCCTACACACATAATACAACTTCGATGCCTGCATTCGTCATCTTGCTGATGGCCACCAATCCCTCCATGCACCCAGGTCTACAAAATGTCATGACCCTATCACAACACAGGCATAGCACGCACCTGCTTCGGGACAAATGTACTTTTACTAACCACCACAGTGAAATACACATGAAATTATTTCCCTATGAAATTACATATATTACATCTGTAAGGACTGAATGTTACTTTTGATTGTAATCTATGTAAGTTGAGGACCCTTTAACACGTACTAAGATGGATTCAGCATATGGCGTTAGGCCCACATTTTGATAGACCAACTGGCACTTCAGGGTTGATGTGATCAACGACATCACACCGGCCATCTTCACTTCCCCCGACATCTCTCGGTACCCATGGTCAACCTGGGAGTCCAGTCCAGTTTAAACAATCCACCTCCATGCGGATTCAAACCCATGACCAACAGATCGGAAGGCAAGTGACTAGGCACCACTTATACCTAAATGTCAGAAGGCTTAGAGCTCTTCAAAGAACTTTTCTATCACAAAAATACCAGCAATTGCAAATGCGTTGGCATACACATAAATTGTAATCCTCTAAAACAGACATAATGATACAAGAAATTAACACAGTTTTAAAACATGTTTATTACTCAGTGCTGAAGATAATATTACAAGTTCATTATTTACTCAGCTAATAACCTTATGTTGAAAAATGCTTGAAATTTCTGAACTCGCCATGTACTTTTTGGACACATTATCTCATCATACACTTTCTTGACTCATCTCATCGTGTATTTTCCTGACACATCATCTCATCTCATGTACTTTCTGTGCTCATCATGTACTATCCTGACATTATCTCACCATGTACTATCCTGACATCAATATCTCATCATGTACTTTCTGTGCTCATCATGTACTATCCTGACATTATCTCACCATGTACTATCCTGACATCAATATCTCATCATGTACTTTCTGTGCTCATCATGTACTATCCTGATATCATTATCTCACCATGTACTATCCTGACATCAATATCTCATCATGTACTTTCCTGACACATCATCTCAACATGCACTTGCTGTGATCATCACCTCATCATTGACTGCAACGTATGTTTTAAAACTTTAAGTTTGGTCGTGTATGAAATTCATGATCAAAACTGTGATTTACCCACTACAGAATGAACTGCCACTCAAGTCTTATTTTCTCTATCAATATACTAAACATATACAAATATCTTGATTCCTTGCAGACTTCCTGTTTTCAGTTATGTGGTCGCAAAAAGATAAAGAATGCCCTTTAGAAAGCCAATGATCTCACTGCCTCCCAACTTAGACTCTCCATAAAGTCTGTCAACAAATGTAATAGGAACCTGTAAATGGACATAGGTCACATTTTAATATCGATCAAAATGTTATGTCTTATGTTTAGAGAAGAATTATGGTATGTTAGTCACAGTAAAGTTAAGTTTCCATCTTTCAGTGAGGCACTGTAGTCAGTTCAAGGCAACAGGTTTGAACCCTGGTGTGACCACACTCATCATCATCGTCATCATGGTGCAAGTCCTTGTTTTCTTTACTGCATCTGTGTTTAGTCTCAGTGTCAGGTTTCCCCATCAGAAAATCTACCACTTATCCATTTTCAATGTTTACACTTCATGGGCTCTTTAAAGTCAGCATCTTAACAATACTCACTGAAAATGGCTTTAAATGGTTTAAAAGTGAGGGGGTCGACTTTACTGCACTGGGTTTCATCCCATATAGTTGCAATTCTATCCACAGAGTTGGCTGCCAAAAGCATAACAAACAGCACAAACTGCGTAACTCCAGTGACGGCCCCCAAGAGTCTCTGAGGAAATTGAACTTGTGAACCGAATGACGGAATTCAGAAACGAACTCACAACTGTTGGAGCAAAAGTCAGGCAGCTTAACCACAGGAATGATACTAACTAATTCAATACATAAGTTTTCAATGCACATTTAATATTTAATATTTACATAATGAAACTAGCACATTATATACAACAATAAAAAAAAAAAGACAAACAGCTTTCGTTGATCATGTGATGAGAAGAGAGGCATTGGAGAGCATCATAACAACTGGAAAGATCAAGGGGAAGAGAGGCAGACCAAAGAGAAATGATGCTGGATAGATTGAGACAGAGGCATGGAGGAATATCAGCAGCAGAATTGATCCAGAACACCAAAGACCGAGATCTGTGGAGAGACATGAACGCCTATGCCAGCTGGCAGATCACTTGATGATGATGATTTACATGTCTTTTAAACAACCTGCTCAAGCCTGATAGTTATATTCTTTCTTTCACTCAAAGGCAGATACAGCATCTGACTTATCTTGTTTCCCAACACACAGCCAGCAATACTGTGTTCACAGTTAGAAATCATTCAGTAAAAACGTTGCATGTCCTTTGCAGGCCAGTGCGATCAACCCCAGGTTGATTGTTTAGACAATGTTACATTTAGTAGTTTGCCACGCATGCTGTGGTTTAGTGAGACGCGCAGTTTTATAATTGTCATACTGAGCTGAGCCGGCTCCATGGCGAAGGGAGTTATGGACGCAGTTCGTAATCCTGCATACCGCGTTCAAAACAGCTGCAGGCAATTTGGCAGTAGACCGCCTTGCGTTGGTTGTTTTATAAAATGGTTTAGGTGTTGGTCGTTCAGACAGCAATGGCAAACTAAACTTGCCAAAAGATCACAAACAGCCAAAACGTGCTGGGGTTGACTGTGATGTCCTGTAAAAGATAAGCAACTAACTTTTAACTGAGTTGAGGGTGTGAAGTCAGTAGAGAGCAATTTGGAAGCAGACCACTCGGCGTTGGTTTTGTTGGTATGAGGCGCCGGCCGTTAAGAAAGCAATGGCCAACTACTAAACTAATATTGTCTAGTAAATCACAAACAGCTAATAAATGCTGGGGTTGATTGCAATGTCCTGTAAAGAGCATGCAATTAACTGTAGTTGACCACAGCTTTCTGAATGAAAATTCGAGGTTTAAGTCCATATAAACAATGTGTGGAATGGACCCACTATCTTGCCATCAGCACACAGCAAGTTTAAGTGGATTAGACCTCTTGACCACACTGACTCCTAGAAATTACTCAGTAGGAGTGGAGGTCAGCATGGCCGAATGAATAAGAACACGTGTTCTTAAGCATCCAGTGTGCTGATGCTGAGGTAAGGGGTTCAACCCCTGCACCAGACACTTGGACTAAAAATATTGACCTCTTGGCTTTGACTTGGGGATGTAAATTACAAGTACTTCTAAAATCAGAGTGGGTTCGCCTCTTGGCGAGGTACACTGTTAATAGGGAAAGCTAATCCACACGCAACATTCAGTCCAGTACTACTAGAAGCAGTGTGTATGGACTACGCTTGAGTTAAAAGCGAGCAAATACATACACTCAGTAAGAGTTATAAATACCAACCTCGGCAACTGAAAAACCAAACTGTCGAGCCCGGACCATCATCTCTACCTGGAACATGTATCCTTTGGACATGCATGAGTTTATGAGCTTCTCCAACACAGGCTTCCGGTACAAGCGGAAGCTTCCGGTGAGGTCAGTGACACCTGGGCGTAGGAGCACCTGCGTCACATAGTTTGCACCTCGGCTGCACAAGGATAATATGACAGCAATTATTGTGTTAAATCAATTCTACTGTGTGAATCAGAAACATGGACAGCGACGAAAATGATTATAAATAAATTACACACATTCATCCACTTGTGCTGGTTCCGCGGCGAAGGGGTTACAGGCGCAGTTCGTAATCCCGCACACTCACGTTCGAAACACAGCTGTGGGCGATTAGGCAGCAGACTGTCTTACGTTGTTTTTTTATGAAATGGTACGGGTGCTGGTTGTTCAGAAGGCAATGGCAAACTATTGAACGCAAAACTTGCCCAGGATTCACAAACTGCCAAAAATGCTGGGGTTGACTGCTACGTCCTGTAAAGGATATGCAATTAACTAACATTAACTGGTGTCTGGAAAAACATAAGTGCTGTGACAGAATTAGCCATGTGAAGCAAATAATACACACAAAATCAAATGGGAAACAGCATGGACAGGGCTGATGAAGTCAATGCAGGGTGGCAAATACTGACTAGCCAGGTCACATGACCTGGAAGTGAAGCCTGACCAGGCACTTTGAGATCAAGTGTTGAGTTAAGTTAAGAACTGACATCACTGAACTCAGGGCATTCCCATATGTGCTCCATCCCCTCATTCAACAGCCAGTGAAGAGTCACACTACTAATCGTTCCCACCGCTGTCTAATTGAAAGTTTTCCTGGTCTTCACTCTCATTTTTGAAATTCTTTCAGAAGCCATGCAGATCCCCTGAGATCTCATTCTTTCCACATACATGTTCTTAATTCTGTTCCCTTACCTTTTCACATGGTCCCACAGGTGCACGACCACCTCTCCCTTGTCCATAGGTAATCTACCACCAAGAGGTGCATTCCCGGCAAGGCATTCAGCCTGTTCATTCCCCCCGCACTCCTGCATGGCCAGGGCAAACAATCCATACAATTCTCACAATCTGTAACCTCTGAAGCGAGGTGAGCCATTCCACATGGAACATTCCTTTCTCCACTTAACTAAATATACTCCTTGAATCCATAATAAATGCAATATGTGTTGCAGTGGTCTCCTCTAACCAACGGAATGCCGCTGTTACTGCTTCCACCTAAGTTCTCATGCTGATCAAGAGAAGACATATAACCAACTCCTCATGGGAACACTGAGAAGAGAGACTAGGGATGATTGCTGCACGGAAGGAGCGAGCACACATAGAACTGTACAATTTGCAGTGATGCTGTTCATAACATAACATCCTCAGCAGTTCATATATTGTGCTCTTTGTGTTCTCAAAGAGAGGAGACCAGGTCAGAAGAAAATGTCTCCACAATAATCTCACTGCAATAGATGCAAACTCTTTACGGGGATCAAACGACTTGACCGACAATGCAAAGGACTCAACAGTCAAAACTCACAATCTTGCAGAGTATTTTTTTTGCGCTCGCTCGCTTTCAACTCAATGTAGTCCATACGCACTACTTCTAGTAGTGCTGGACTGAATTTTTGTGTAGATTAGCTTTCCCTATTAACAGTGTCCCTCTCCATCAGGCAAACCCACTCCGACTTCAGAGATACTTGTAATTTACGTCTCCAAGTCAAGGATGAGAAGTCAACATTTTAGTCCAACTGTCCGGTGTAGGGTTTGAACCCTTAGCATGGCATCAGCACACCAGATGTTTAAGAACATGTGTTCTTATCCATTCAGCCATGTTGGCCTCTTGCAGAGGATTCACAAGCAACCAACCAACCATCTCAGTCGCAGCATGTTGTTTAATCTGGCAGCTAAAGAAAGAAAGCGGAAACTAGGAAAAGACATCCACCCACGAAATATTACAGTCTGTACCTGATAAGTTTTCTCTTGAAATCCCAACCGTAGACTCCGCCATCACCAACATACCGAGTGCCTGTGACTATATCATAATCTTTCTCTGCTTGTTTCCTGTTTGAGACACACAAAATCTGTCATTGAATTCTGTCTGCTTCATTTATCAGTTACAAACATGATCTGTTCAACTCATTTCATGGGTAATATTTTATTAAAGATGTTCAACTGTAAAAGGAGCTTTCAGTTGCATAGTGATTGGAATCAAACATGCAGGATCCAATGAAAGACGTATCCGGCCCACAACAAGGATACAGATAAGTAACTTTTATATTTTCATGTAGTGTTTTTCATGTAGTTGTGTCGGTGTGTGTTTGTTTTTTTTGTGCCGATGAAGGCTTTATTAGCACCATCCCCATTGTTACTTGTGATCGTGTTCTACTAAAGCTTAATGTCTATTTCTTGTTTTTTGGTGATTCATTCATTGCACAATGGCTAGTGCATTTGCTTTCCAAGACAGCAGTCCAGATTCAGTCCGCATCAAGGGTGGGAGCCATGGCTGAGAGAGCTTATGGTCTCTGCCTCAAGGCTCAGAAGGTACAGAGTTTGATCTCAGCATACGCCTGGGAATTTTTCCAAGAACCACTGGTGTCTAATGATATCACACTTCCCCTGATCATTTAGGCAATGAGATTGAATTAATACCTAGGCTTCTTGAATAAGAGAGGGAAAAACAAACAAGAGGTCCTATGTGCAAGTTGTACATGTTAAAAATCCTACGGCAGTTGGAAATTGCAAAAGAGTAGGTAATAAGGCCTTTGCCTTGGCAAAATTTTTAGGAAAGAAAGACCTATCCACAGACAGATAGAACCAATTACTTTGGATTAAATCTGCCTAGAGGAAGAAAACCTTAAATAAATGCATGCTGAAGTTGGAAACACTGATCTTTGAGGTGGGTAACTAGGTGCAACGCACTTCCATCAAGAGGAACAAAGAAGAAGAATCCCCAGAAATTTATTCTGACCGCCATGACAATGTCGCGACGAGAATTAGCAGTGGTTCGAATTGCAAAAGTGACTTATGAGAGTATGGAGCCGGTCGCTCAGAAAGTCGTGGCGTGCTGATGAGCGTAATCTAGCCTAGGAATCAACATACAGCTGAAAGATGCTGGTGTTGACCGCAATATCCTGAAACAGGATGGAAACGCGGGAAAAAAAAAAAAAAAAAAAACAATGACAATGTGATTGACCCAGTCTCAAAAAATAGGTACTGCACAATTTTCTGAATGTACAGGGAAGGAAAAGTGATGAGGAAGGGAAATGGCCACCTTATCAGATAGCGGTGGGAACGATTAGTAGTATGACTCTTCACTGGCTGTTGAATAAGGGGACGGAGCGTGTATAGGAATGTCCTGAGTGCAATTATATCATTTCTTAGCAACTCAACTCAATGGCCTCCTCTCTTTATTATGCAATGGCCTAGAATATACGAAGGCCTAAAATTTCATACCCAAGTACCAATATCTGCCATGGGACAATATTTAGCTATGTTCTCTCTTAAAGGATGTAAGTCTTCCCACATCTGGCATAGGATTCTTCTACTCTCTGAAGTTATCATATTGGACACATATGTGCAATCGCTGAGGTATGCTGATAATGTCATGAGTGCTTGTCAGGCCTGTGCTCGGCTGCCTATTCCTCCGTACATTCAGGCCTACATGTGATGGTCCTAGAACATCCCAGGCCCATAGTAGGCTCCTACTTCAGAGCTTATTTTTTTTTAAATGTTCTCTTGTAGTTTTAAAGACTACAGGTTATTTATTTCCGAAGTAAGACTTTTGCGAGAACCAAGTGATGACTGTGAATCTACAACCATGGTTAGATTGCGAGAACAAATTAAAAGAGGTGTGGCTAGACAAGAACACTATGCAGGAAGCCAAAGAAGATTAATAAACCAACACAGAACTGGTGTCGTGAGCCGCTACACGCTGCGGGATTTACTGAGGGGATCTGAGCACTTATGGACTGAATGGTTCGATGTGCAGTGAGGATGATCTGTCGACTAACTATTTCCTAAGTGTTTTTTCTAAAACCTATATTGATGTTATCATCATCATCATGTGCTCATGCCTAGAGGTGTGTATGGTCACAGTTCGCCATTGTCCCAAGCCATGCCATTCATGTACTAAGTTTCCAAGTTTACTTCCTACAAGTCCAAACAAATCTTCACTGTCTGTGTCTAATTTCTCAAAGCGATTTATAATATTCATTACTGTCTTCTGTCTGTCCATGTTATTATTATTTTCATTTTCCTCAGAAACCACATTTCCACTGCCATTAGATTTTCTCAGCTTGTCTGCTTATTGTCCATGATTCACATACATACAACAGTATCCATGAGTTCCACACTGGCGATTCTGTCAAACCACACAGGAACTAATTAATAAATGTTTGTAATTTATTTGTAATCGTTTTTGTTGTTGTCCATGTTTCTGATCCACACAGCAGTACTTAATTAACATTGTAATTGAATATTCTAAATTTTGTGATAAGTTTAATTTCGACTTCCACAAATTCCCTAGTGTTCTAAAAGCTCCTCTAGCCTTTTGTATTCTAATTCTGATAACTTTGTTTCCCCCCATGTCTACATTACTACCTACAAAGGTGCATAATTCCATCTTTTGAAGTGATTGATTGATTGATTGATCTAGGAACCGACATCACAGCATTCGGGACATTCCCATAAGCGCTCCGTCTCCATCCTCAGCAGCCAGCGAAGAGTTCCAACACTAATAGTTCCAGTAGCAATCTGATTATATGTCCGTCTCGCCTTTCCTCCGAGCGCCGAGCGTCGGCCAGAACCCCTCGTCACACCTCGTTGTCTCATTCTTACCAGACCATGGTGCTCCATCTGCTCCTCCGAGGTGTACACGTGCTCCCACAAGGCCGCAACCACGTCTGCCTTGTCCTGCATCAATACTCCACCAAATTTTGCCGAGCCAGCCAATCTGTCCGCCTGTTCATTCCCCAGCACACCGGCATGCCCAGGAGAAAAGATCCAGGTGATGCTTACTACCCGTGACCTCCGAAGCGAAGCAAGCCACTCTGCACGAAGCCTACCTGTTCTCACCCTTCTCAGCATGCTTTCTGAGTCAGTTACAATCACAATGTGTGTATGTATCGTGTTTTCTATCCAGCGGAAAGCTGCACTGACCGCCTCCACCTCCATTCTTAAGCTAGATGTAGTGTTATCATACGCCAGGCTCTCCTGCACCAAACGCCGACCATTAGTTTTTGCCAAGAACCCCCAGGCACTTCTCCTACCTCTCAACACTGACCCATCCGTGTAGATAATCACATCACCCGGGCGAGAATTTTCATGAATTAGTTGCTGAATTTCCACTTCCGTGGCCCCTGCTGGCCACTCCCTGCACTCCCGGTTCAATGTTATTACAACTCTGCACAAGTCTGACTGCACGGCTGGCACTCTGACCCACTCCTCTCCTCGCCTGATGTTCTCCAAGGGGCACACCTGTCTGATCGTATCCTCCGCCTGAGCCATCCATGATTTCCCTCTTATCAGTCTCTGACCCTTAACTACGTCCAGCGCCTCATGCAACGGGTGATCTGTGTCTGCAGCTACTCTGAGGTATGCCTTCGCTTGCATCACCTTGTGCCTACTAGCAACAGTAGGAAGACCAAGGATGTAACGCATACACACTACTGGAGTGTCTCTGGTGCATCCCAGAATGACCCGCATCGCTTCATTCTGTATGCGCTCTAATTTCACCAGCTGACTCTTTGAGACAGTAAGCATTCCTAGTCCATAATCAATCACTGAGAGGATCAAGTGCTGGTATAGTGTGAAGAGCATTCTCTGCTCTATGTCCATTGCAGCCATAGTTTTAAGTGCATTGAGTCCCTTTTGAGATCTTGTCACAACCGTCTCCACATGGTCCTTGAAGGACAGACTCCTGTCAAATGTGATTCCCAGATACTTCAGTTTGTTCTCTCTGTTGACGCTTCTACCATCTATCGTGAGGCTTGGGGTATCATCTCTCACAATCCTATTGTCCAGAGAGCACCACAACACCGCCGCCTTTTCCGGGTTGATGACAGCACTCATTTCAGTGCACCAGTCAATCACTTTGTCCACTGTCACCTGTAGCTCCTGGGCTGTTTGATCCCTATTTCTCCCCTTGCCTGTATGCAAGAATATCATCTGCAAATGTTAGAATCCTTCCAACCCCTGGTGCTTCTAGGTATGCAATCTTGCTCGTATACACATTAAAGAGCACCGGTGAGATAGCAGATCCCTGTGGCAGTCCCGGGGTTAAAATATGTGGCTCTGAGGTCCATGCGCCTAGACGGAGAGCAACTTGACGAGAATGCAGGACGGCTGCTATCCAGTTCACCAACCAGGGATTGACCCCCTTCTCCATAAGTGCGGTCATCAAAATATCATAGCGAACTCTATTGTACGCATCTTCGAGATCAAGCGCTGCCGCCATCGTTTCCTGTCTACTCTGGAACCCCTCATAAACGTCAAAGGCAAAGGTGGCTGCATTTGACCAGGTATCTTTTCCTGGCCTGTAGCTCCCCAGGCCTCTTGGAAGAAGCTTCCCCCTTTCCAAAAAATCCTGCAGCTTAACAGCGACTATCTTCTCTAAAACCTTCCCAAATGTATTTTGAAGTGTGATGATCCTAAAGCCTGCAAGCTTTGAATGATCCTTGTATGGTTTTGGGAGAGGGATGAGATAGCTATGCAGCCAATCCTGTGGTACTGACGCTGTCCTAATGCTCTGATTAAAGCAGCCAGCCATCTCCTTCAGGTCCACATCGCTCAAAGCCTTCATGTGGCCATACCTAACACTGTCAGGCCCTGGTGCCGAGATTTGAAGTGAGATTTCACCAAGGGAGATCATAATTGCTTGGTTTATTCTCATTATCTTTGTCTTTCTTCTATGAATATTTAGTGACATCCCATTAGTTTATCCTGCATTTGATTTTGTGTGTGAGACAAGGAGTGCAATGTTGCCAGCAATGTCTGAATTATCGAGATGCTTTGTCAGTTGTTGTCTACCGTATCTTTATGATTACATTCACACACAGCCACTTACTTGATGAAATCTGGAATAAACTTTGGCTGCATCAGGAAAAAACAGAAGCAGAAAAAAACAATAAAGGTTACGGTGATAAAACTGGTCAACAAAAACATTGCAACTCACAAACAGAATAAATAATATTGCATACTACTAGGGTAATGGATGAACCAAAAATTACAATCAACAATACAGAAATTGAACTGTGAAATACTTTGAATACACTGGCTCCATAATTAACATCAATTGGCATTATCCAGAAGAAATCAGTAGACTGACCAGAGCAATGGTAAAGTTCTACACACCTATTAGTAGCAATTTTGGTCAATATTTAAAAATTGGGTTTTTACTTTTGAAATCATACCAGTTAGATAGAGCTTGGCGAGACGAATCCAACGGTATCTCAACGAAGACTGTACGTTGATTCTAAGCGGAGTTATGAATTATATGGTGACGTAATTTAATACCAGGAAGTCCAATGATAAACTAACTGATAAGTCAGGATTTATCGCGGCCCTAAGATTGGAAACTGAGAAATTCTGCCTTCTATTACCGTGGCTTGTTTATTTTTAAACGGACAACGTTGTGCCATATATCATTGCGTCCGGGGCGGCGAGGCCTAACTTGACGTATTATTTATTTTTTTATAGGATGTGCCGTGACCTAATTAACAATTTAAAATGGCCGCCAACTGTTTATTATTTGCCTTCTATTACCGTGGCTTGTTTATTTCTAAACGGACAACGTTGTGCCATATATCATTGCGTCCGGGGCGGCGAGGCCTAACTTGACGTATTATTTATTTTTTTATAGGATGTGCCGTGACCTAATTAACAATTTAAAATGGCCGCCAACTGTTTATTATTTGCCTTCTATTACCGTGGCTTGTTTATTTTTAAACGGACAACGTTGTGCCATATATCATTGCGTCCGGGGCGGCGAGGCCTAACTTGACGTATTATTTATTTTTTTATAGGATGTGCCGTGATCTAATCAACAATGTAGCCACTGCAGGGTCTTCTCCGTGATTATTTATTGTATTTTGTGTAGGTATTTGTTTGCTGATGAAACTAGTTAAGACATCCTGTGTTTTTCGTTATTCTTTTATGTAAGCTTCATTACTCTGTGTAATTTTATATTTTTTATATTTTCAGATTTGTCGCAGTACAAAAAGAAAAAAAAAGAGACAAGTGAAATATTTCATCCAGCTAACCTTCCGAGGAGATGAATAGGTCCAAGTGGGCTGCCCATGGCCACTCGCTCAATTTGGCGATATGACTTCTTTAGACTAGTTGAATTGAATGTCGGCGGTACATAATTTTAATAGCTACACATTCCGAATTGGGTGGACAAGATACTACACACAGAAGATGGTAGCCTAGGCAGGCCGACACACCGGAACAGTCCGGCTTCATTGGTCGGGAGACATGTGTATATTTTAGTTTGAAGGATTTATCTAGTTAATTCACGTAAGTATTTGATTTCTGCAGTATCTACCTGACGAGATGCAGTGAAATATGTCAGGCAATAAATCGTGCAATCTATTGTTTGTGTCTTCGTTATTCAAATATATAGAAACTCACCACAGGAAGGTGTGCACCTGAATTGTTTTATCAAATTGACACAGGCTGTGGCAAAGTAGGAGTGACAGGCAGAATCTTGAATGTCACTGGAAATGGTTCAAGAAAGAGTGTCACAAGTGATGGCCATTCTTTGGTTAATTGCTTTTTAGGTTTCACAACTAATTTTTTAAATATATGTAAATTATTAGTAAGAGTACTTTCCTGTATTAGCTTGCCTGGTTCGTTGGCATGAACGAGACTCCTCACTTCTCTCAGGTGTATAACGCAGGTGTATAATATAATTTAGTATTAGGATCTAGAACACCAAAGACCGAGATTTGTGGAAAGCCATGAACGCCTACGCCAGCCGGCACTTGATGATGATTATTATTAGTATTTGCATATACAGAGAATATTTTAAAATGGGGTTTCTACTTATGATTTGGTAACAGGAAAGTAAAGGTCACATTCCTCTTTCGATAGAATGTCGAGAGGAATGAGAGGATCAACTTCATTGCACCAGGTTTGCTCAGTCTCTTTCCACACGACGGCCTGGCGAAAGCATCGTACAAAGCACAAGAGTCTCAGAGTCTCTGACAAAGATGCACTTGACTTATAAGACTTTTTGTTATGATGTGCTGTGACCTAATTGCTAGTTAAAAATAGCTGCACATTTATTATATTAATTAAATGTTATGTGAAATGTTCGTCGTTAGTGAAAGAACAATTCATGAAAATGTATCATATTGTCTTAATGTACTAACTGCATTGCGACAGCTTTCTTTTGTTGATTAAATATTATAAACATTAATGTAAGTAACTGTCATATGGCAAATGACAGTGGTGCAACATTCAAGTGATGAGCTAGCGCATCAAAGAAGAAGATACAGAGTGTCACAAATGTTGAACATAGTGACACCAACATTGAACGCAATTTAGACGTCATGGTACGACGTCACATAACGCCGTAACGGCTCAAGCATTAGGGTGTGATCCAGCAAAGACAGCGTTAGGACGTGTTTCACCAGCATTCACGGAATACCGACCGTTATACTGCGGCCAGTCCTCAGTGTCCACATGAAGTCACGCTGGTTTGTGTCCTGCAATTGACTACAGGCATTCCTGGCTCTACTGATGCCACGGTCGCTGGCATTTCTGGTATTCGCACGGGTCTAATTATGACCGGGCCAAGGACATGGGCCGTTGGAGCTCGATTAGGGTGAACTCCGGTTGAAGGTAGGAAAGTGTAGTTGATTAGCATTACCAGGATACTAGGCGGCAAACTCTGTTCTCAACACTCTCACTGGTCTGGGGAGATGATGTCTGATTGAAGAGCGGGAGTGAATGTTGCGCGAGAATGACTCAAGTCTGAATCAGCACAACCACTCATAGCCGCCATCCAAGATCAGCTGTGGTAAAATACATCGCAGTTCACTCCACCAGTTCTAATTATAAATAAATACAGGTCCGCTATAGTTTATTTTATGGGCGCCGCAATCTTACATGACATGACGGCCATGGCGATGTCACTAATTTTTTCCCCCTGAATTTCAGCTAACAGCAGCTGTGTTGAAACTTTTCATATTTATGTAAAATTGGACGAGGCATTCAAAAATACAATAAAAAGTTTTAACTTCTTTAAGCTACATGGAGTTATAAGACAAATTACCGTAATATTCGTGAATATCACCCCCAAAAATCCTTAGAAAACGTTTCTTTCGGCTGAATCTTTTTCCCGCGTAGCAGAAGACCCAGTACTTAAAATATTAGGATAACTTCCCCTTTCATCGTACCACGCTTCTTTCGTTTTTTTGATTTTTTTAGAAGGACATGCTCAGACCGGAAGTAAAATCGTTGGTCGCGACTAAAAGTTCGCGAAAATACGAAAACGAAACAGGAAGTAAACGGGAAAACCCGATGACTCTGACATTGCTACTATTAGAAGTCTTAAGACGCATTGTTCAGATCTCAGCTAAGTTACTTCTTTGTAGTTTTGTAATGTAGTTTGAACGAACAAACAAACTTTATTTTCAAAGGGTCACAAATTGGGCATGCAGGTCGGTCTTATGTTTGGCCCTTCCAATCACTCCTCTTTCGTTCATCATTGTGCATCTACATTCACATAGGGGGAAAAAAACGTCAAATGAATGTTGTAAATAAAAACAATGTATATTACCTTGTTATGAGACAGTCTGGCAGGCAGACACACATACACACACAGAGTAATAAACACATACATACAGTCCTGCATACATACTTACATCATTGACCCAAACTCTCACAGTTGTGCACCTGCTCGATAATACACAAATACATACTCCTTCGCATACACATATACTTTCTCACAATCACAAACTCACTAAAAAAAGTTTACTTATGCATGCATGCATGCAGGCAAGTACACATATACAGACTTGTATATACACACACACACACACACACACATGCATGCATGCACACACACACACACATGCATGCATGCACACACATACACTCTCTCTCTTTCCCTCTCTCTCTCTCTCAAGCCCACATATCCTCATTCATACATACAGCAAGGCACACACGTACACTCCTAGCCAAACAAAAACAGTTGACACATACACACTTTCACACACACAAAAACTCACACAGTCGCATATCCACACAGTCACACACACTTCCTTACACACTCACACATATACCCACTCACAATCTCAAACACTAAATCATTCACGCAATCATACTCAATCTCTCGCTCTCTCTCATGCCCATATATATTCAATCATACATAAAATCATGCATGCATACACTCTCCGCTTCACACAGTCACTCAATCAATACACACAGACTCCCACACTTTCACATACATACACTGACAACTGTCGTAAGCATCCACACAAAAATTGTAAAATATGCCACACATACACATTGTATATCTTAAATTATATTAATGCAATACAATAAGAATAATGTTAGCTAACACTGATAAAGCGGTGCAATAGTTTTCATACGGTGAATGGTGAAATCAAGTAGCATGAAAAATAAACATATGAAAGATGAAAATATACAAAATATATGAATAGCATGTTATGTGATTATGTATAATCTCTTATTTTCCTTACACACACATGCATTCACACATACACAAACTCACTGTCTCACTCTCTCTCTCTCAGACACACATACACACTTACTCTATCACTCAATCTATCACTCACACTCAGTCACTCTCACTCACACACACTCTCTCTCTCTCTCTCTCTCACACACACACACAAACACACACACACATAGAGAGAGAGAGAGAGAGAGAGAGAGAGAGAGAGAGAGAGAGAGAGAGAGAGTCATACATATACACACTCCTCACTCAATCTCTCACTCACTCTCTCTCACTCACTCTCTCCCTCATTCTCTCTCACACTCGCACACAGATAGCACTATCTAACTCTCTCCCTCACTCTATCTCTCGCTCACTCACTCTCTTACTGTATCTCTTACTCTCTTTCTCTCACGCCAAGCACAAAAACACACAGAGAGAGAGAGAGATGAGAGAAGGACGAGGAGATGAGAGGAGACGAGAGAGGAGAGAGAGAGAGAGAGAGAGAGAGATATTCACTATAACACTCACTCTCACTCACAAACTCTCACACTCACTCTACAGTAATGTCACAAATATATCACTGAATACATTATAAAAACAATTTCTTAGGAACCTAGTTACATGCCTTGAGGCATTACTGGTATATGGTAGTAGCCTGATATTTGCATAGACCAATCGCCACTCTAGCTGTGATGTGGGCAATACCATGTTGGCTGCCTTGACTCCCCAATAAATTTCTGGTACCTATTTTAGGCTGCACAAACTAAAACAACTGAATAAATTGTGGAGTGAGACAGACAAAACTACAAAAATTAGATTTTTAAGAGCATGCATCTTTCCCATTGCAACATACGCCTGTGAGACCTGAACACTTACTAAACAAGCTGAACAGTGCATAAATGCCTTTGAATATAAATGTTATAGTCGGGTTCTAAGAATATCTTGGATACAGAAAAGAAAAATTCTTCCATATGACAAGATCTGAATATTAAAGAAGGTTGGCTACTACAAACTATAAAACAAAGAAAATGAAATATTTTGGTCACTTGAAACGTCATGAGTTTTGAGAGAAAAATATTGGAGGGATTTATGCCCAGGAAGAGAGGAAGAAGAAGGCCAAAGAGAAGATGGGTGTAGGATGTGGCAGATGATCTCAAGATGGGTGTATCGAACATGGGACATCCTTATGACCGAAAAGTTTTCTGGAAGGTTGTTATGGGAGTGAGGTTCTGCAAAGGACATGCTATTGAATGAATGAATGAATGAATGAATGAATGAATGGATGGATGGATGGATGGATGGATGGATGGATGGATGGATGGATGGATGGATGGATGGATGGATGGATGGATGGATGGATGGATGGATGGATGGATGGATGGATGGATGGATGGATGGATGGATGGATGGATGGATGGATGGATGAATGAATGAATGAATGAATGAAAGAATTTTAGGCTGGGTTGACCTGAGAGCAATGTCAATATTACAATTCTGCTTCCATAAGTATGCCAGCCTCTGCACTACCACAGCTCCCAATTGTTATGACATGGAATGTATATTACAAACTCAATATGGAAATATAAACATACTTACATGATGAGAGAGATCAGCATCAAGTATGATGATAAAGTTGCCTGTTGCATGTTTCATCCCATGGATGTATGCTGTGCCTGCAGGATGATTATACAAGCATTTCATATTTTTTACTCTGGAACATTGTTTCTCTGGTTATTTCATATAAGACGTCAAATTTACAAAAATGTTCGCAAGGTTAGTTAGTCGACAGATCAAACCATTGCACATCAAACCATTCAGTCAATGTTCACAAGCTGAATCATATTAACAAGCAGAGATCAGCATGGCTGAATGGATAAGAACATGAGTTCATAAACATCCGGTGTGCTGATGCCGAGGCAAGCCCTTACACCAGACAGTTGGACTAAAATGTTGACCTCTGGTCTTTGACTTCGGGGACGTAAATTACAAGTACCTCTGAAGTCAGAGTGGGTTCGACTGATGGCGAGGGACTCTATAATAGAGAAAGCTAATCCACACACAAAATTCAGTCCAGCAATACTAGAATTAGTATGTATGGACTACGCTTGAGTTCAAAGCGATCCTCTTGCCTTCAACATTTGTATGCCTCTCCATCGATGTGAAGTTCCGATTCCAGACTTGTGGTCTGAGAGCTGGCTCCCAGCAGGTTGATGTGCTTAGAGAGGAGAAAGAGAGCTCTCCAACCTAGTCCCTGCTGAGAAGGTATTTTGTACTAAACTGAGAAATAAAGTCTCTATACTGACCTAACTCTGACAGATGTAACCCCTTTTCAGGGATCAACTGACATGAACGCCAATGCACTGGACTTAAGAGTTAAAATTCAGTCTTTCAGAGAATTCACTAGCTAATCATAAAACTAGAACTAACTCATTCTTCTTCTTCTGCGTTCATCTGGAATATTTTTTGGAAGTACTTGCGTTGTGCCTGTTTACAGCAGTGCTGCGATATTTGCACAACCGACTTCTGCGGGCATTTGTTGACCGGGTTAACCTTCCCGGATGTTTCATAGGACGGTCAAGCCTCACTGTTGTGGTGTCATCCCCATCTCAGCTGGTCCGTTCAGATCAGCCGGAGACATAGCGGTCAGCCCTCAAGGGAAGGCAGGGGCAGACCATGGGCATTCCCTGCCATCCAAGGAGGCTTCCATAATTGCAGAGCCGACACATAACGCTTTCGTACAGGGCTCACCCAAGGAATTATCACGTCCTGCATATGGCTGCTTAGCCTCAACTAATTCATTCTACACCACAGAGATCACATTCACTAAAGCTGCTGCATACACCTTCTCCTTCTGACCTTTATTCCCCACTGAAGCACAGGACCTCAACCAACATAGAACAAACCATCCTATGAGCAGACAAGCTCAGATCTCAGTCTTTGGTGTTCTGGATCAACTCTGCTGATGATATTCTTCTATGCCACTGTCTCTTGGTCTGCCTCTCTTCCCTTTGAACTTTCCAGTTGTAACGATGTCCTCCAAAATCTCTCTTCTCATCTAGTGACCAAATAAAGCTGTCTTTTTTATTGTTGTTTATAATGTTCTCATTTCTTTAGCCTCTTTCAGGCAATCATTGTTAGTTACTCTGGCAGTCCAAGGAATTTGCGACATTCGTCTCTGGAACCACATCCTAGTTGCTTCCAAGTTCTTCCTAATGTTTCCATTAACATTCCAATACTATATGAACACAAGAAATCCTGACTGATCAGAACATTAATATCACTCAAATTTAAAATCAAGTTTGTGCATATTAATCAACAGATGCCTCAAATTCAATACTGAAGCATCATATGTGATGCCAGATGTAGATTTAAGCAATGTACATAAACAATAACCAACACATACAGTACCTAAGACATCAACACAGACAGCTACTGAGCCACTGTAGTAGTATGTCTAACCATTTTGGTTAGGCTACATTTGCAAAGAATGACCTAAAAACTAACTTTTATGTGTTTATATCTATTCTGTACATGGTACTATCCTGTGGTTCTTATATCATCACTGTTTTTCATGACAAGATGGGAACCCAAGTAAACAATACCTAATATTTCTCATAAGCAAGATAGGAGGCCAAGTAAATATGTTGTTTATTTTAAGCCACATAAGAAGCCAAGTAAACAATACCTATTGTTCCCTGTGAACAAGATAGTAAGTCAAATAAAGAATATATAGGTTTAGTTTCTCATGAGCAAGACAGGAAGTAAACAATGTGGTGTAACTTCTCAGATAAGAGCGAAAAATAAGAGGTCCCATGTGCATGTTTATAATCCCATAGCAGCTGGAAATCATAAAAAGTAGGCTGCAAGGCCACTACCCTGGCAAAACCTACAAATAGTAGGATGCATTCTACTACATGAATGGAATCTCTCTAAAAGAAGACAACCTTACAGAAATGCATGCTGAACTCAGAAAGATTGATCTCTGAGGTGCTTATCTAAATGTGATACACTCCTGTCAAAAGAGGAGCATGGAAGAAAAGCACATTTATATCAGGAAAATAAACAGACAGTGAATTCTGGACTGATGGATGAACAACAATAATAACTTGTATATACAAACCTAATCCCAGTTTCTTTTCCCTAGGTCGAAGAATCTAGAAGAAAGAAGAAACATCAAATATGTTAGCTGATCATTTCATGCTATTCATGTTGTCAATAATCAAATCACTTTGTTAGTATCAAATTTAAAAATATTACATAAAATGGTAAACAATTCTCTCAGAACTTACTCACTATTAACTGGTTAATCTCTTAAAGGAAGGGAGACGACATATTGGGCAGATATTTCTAAGTGATGTTGAGTAATTCCAGGGCCCGTAACGAAAGCAAAGAATAGTAACACTGTCTGATAAAATGCAGGTTTTAAGAGATGGCTAAGGAGGGTTGGTCCTGGGGCTGGCAACCCCATCCCAAGAACATTTCAGCTGCACAAGCCACCAACCATGAACAAGTCTAACAACCAAGAAAGAAGATTAACAGCCAACCAAGAGGAAAGGCAGCTCATCTATAAGAAGTATGATGCAATGTGGAGACAGTTACAAGGACTGGATCACAGACTTATTCCCGTTCACCTAGGAAAACTCCAGAATTGGCACTTGAAATGAGAGAACTGCCTAAGAGAACTAAAAACAGAGATGAATAAAATAGGGAGGACAAAGTGCAAGCTGCAGGAGACAACAAAAGACAGGATGGTCGGTTGCAGGTCAATGCCCCAACAGGAAATAAATGGCAGCACAAGAGGATTTCCAAGCATTTTTCACCAGAGGACAGTAACTTTTACCAAACTTGTTTCTTTCATTTGATCTAGATTACTGCCTTTTAATGCTTTCTCTGTATGACAATGATTGAGAATCAATGCCACTGCACTCAGAGATAGCCGATAAGTGCCCAGTCACTCCCAGCATAAGTCAAAGTGTGATGATACTGAATGTCCACCATACACAGGTTAGCTACACATAGGAATCATCCTCACCTGAGGCCATGGCTTTCCACCTGTTCTATTCTTCTTCTGTCTTTCATCTCCCAAGGCAGCAGAGGCCCTCAACCAACTCACACCAAGCCCTTTGTAGTCTACTCATTATTGGTGGGATTCTGCAGCCCCACAGGATGAGGTAGTCAGTTCCATGCCAACCTTCCATACAAGCTGCTCACAACATGCATTTTTTTGTTTGTTTGTTGTTTTATGTTGCATATCCCTTAAAGAACATTCCAGTCAACACCAGCATTTTTCATCTGCTGTTGATGTAGTAGGCAAGTTTTACGTTCAGTAGTTTGCCATTGCTTTCTGAATGACCGGCTCACATATCCCCGTAAGTTACCAGTGCGGCGAGATCTGCTACCGAATCTCGCACAGTTGTTTTCCCCATGTGGATATACAGGATTACAAACAACATCGTTAACTCCTGGGCCAGGGAGACCGGAGACAGAGAGACATAGTAGGTTACAAGGTTATTATTCTTTGCTCGCCCTATGAGCCCTGGTAATATATGGATGGGTCATTGATTTAAAGTACTTGGTCAAAATAGCAGTGGGCAGTTGTGATTTTTCGTAACCACTTCATTTTCACATAAAAAATGGATAGTTTCTTCTCTTGCGTGTAATTATTTGTGCCAGGATGTAAACCAGGAGTTTCCTTTCTTCTCAAGATTTTCACCGGTGCTATTGTGTTGTACATCTGAGCAAAACCATCCTTGAGTGTATCTTTCAGCGTGTGTTTTGACACCTATACTGTGTTGTGTTTAGTTTTCCATCATGGCAGACCAGCGTTTGGGCTTTGTACTTTTAAAGAACACTATGCAGGAAGCCACAGAAGATTAATAAACCAACACAGAACTGGTGTCATGAGCCACTACACGCTGCAGGATTTACTGAGGAGGAGATCCTAGCACTTATAGACTGAATGGTTTGATGTGCAATTAGTATGATCTGTCAACTAACTAACTATTTACACAAATGCTGACTGGGCCATACTCACAATTTTGTCACTTCCATAGATTCTTTGCAATTCTTTGGCAACATCAAGAGTACCATCAGGACTTCCATCATCAATGATAATGATCTCATACTCATACTCGCTGAAATTAAAATCAAGGCTGCATGATTAACAACCCTTTCAGTTCTAGGGATTTTCACTGTAGATTTCCAAAGGAGAAAACAACCACTACTGAAATTCAGAGCGTGTTAATTTTCATGAAGTTTAAAATACACACCTTGTATAAAACTTACACAGGTCTGGCCACCGCGTCAGCCAAATTTCTTTAGCCTGCTCTGACTAAAAGTATAAAATAAGTAGGACAGTGTATATGTGATGGTTGAGGTCAAAAGGAAGACTCAATCATGCACAGTACACTGTTTGGAATGAAAAGAGCTAAATGTTTTAAAGACCTAGTAGTCATGAGGTCTATTTTGTCTAATGATGACGCAGAACACAATACCTAGTAATCATTGTTTGTTTTATCATAATCTTCAAATAACTAGGCAATTTAACGTTATTAGTATGAGGAATATAATTAAACCGGATGCGAGACTTCGGAGTATTCAATATGCCTTAATGTTGCTTCTGGTTTTTACTGACATAGAGCAACACTACATGGCTAACTATTATGCCTATGGATTAGTAAAGTATAGTTTTATATACCACATTACAGTGAAATGGACGGACATTGCAGACCTGTTAACTGTTAAGGAATATTTAAAGTTTAATTAGTGTTTCAGAAATGCATGCATGCTAACGAAATTTGGAAATCTAGAAAGAAATTTGGAAATCTAGAAACAAATATGGAAATCAAGAAACAAATGTCCCACTTACTCAAGACCTTTCATTAATTACTGTTACTGCAGTGTGATCTGACTGCAGTGTGATCTGATTGCAGTATTTTTGTACTCAATCCATTTATAAACCCAGAAAAAAAGTTGGGGATAGGACAAATAATTATGTAAATTTTCATGCATCTGTAAGATTAACTCTCTGAGGATTTCTCATTTAAAACTATCAACCTCTAGGAGTCAAATCATCTATTTGTAGGTTAGCATGGCCGAATGGATAAGAATGCTTGTTCTTAAACATCCGGTGTGCTGGTGCAGATGTAATGGGTTAAACTCCTACTCTGGTCAGATGTACTAAAATGTTGACTTCTCATCCTCAACATGAGGATGTAAATTACAAGTACCTCTGTGTTCAAGTGGGTTGCCTGATGGCGACGGACACTGGTAATAGGGAAATTTAACCCACCTGCAAAATACAGTCCAGTGCACTAGAAGTAGTAACACATCTATGGACTTCGCTTGATTCAATGCGAGCAATCCAAAAAAAAGTATCACTATTCAGTCAAAACAACTATAAACTGATGAATAATGACATTTATATGTGACGGCTCTTGCTTAGAATAGATTATTTAGCACTGTCAATGCTAGAAGGCTAGATATCATATCCACGACTCAAGAGACCAGGGTACATGAAATATTAGAAATAAGTTGGTCTCCATGGCCGTGCACTCTAATGGCTGAGTGTTTGTTTTTGGAATGCTTTTTCCAGGCAAGTGCAATTGTTCCCAGAGACTAAAGGGGGTCTTCGCTGAAGCTATAAAATGCATGCTTTGTGAGATGCTCTCAGCAGGCAGTTTGCCATTCTGCGGAGAGAGACATCCAGATTGAGTAAAACCCAGCACAATGAAGATGATATTCTCGCTTTTAACTTATAATTTTTTTAATGTATGGTTCTTGTAAAGATGCAGTCCTATGCTTAGAACAAACACAGGAATTTCTAAGCCCAAAGTCGATACGAAAAACACCTGATTTAAAAGCATGTGTGCATAGGTAGGGTCTTCTAACAACTTTTCTGAATATCTACCAATACAGATAGTTCCTAGGCAAATACTGCCATTCGAATGCAAATCCTTCATATATTCTAGGACTTAATATATCCTCATAATGATGTGTGGTGACCAGTGCCCTTCTTTCCCATACAATTATCAGAAAACTTATGCCTATCTTATGAGGCTGGATTGACCTTACAGTCACAACGGCCAAAATAAAGTAACACTACAATGCTGGGGATAGGCAACCATGGTAGTGAAATGGCTAGCTCACTTGCCTGTCAACCCAGTAGTCAGATGTTCGACTCCCCTTTGAGGCTGGGGTTGTTTTTTCACCTTCCAGGCCAACCCATATATTATAGTACTATACCTATATATTATATATCAAATGGCAGATCAGAAGACGAGATCGAAAATAGATGCAATAAGGCAAACAAACTCATTGGACAAATGGCACCAATACTAAAGAACAAACATGTATCAATAACTACTAAGAAAGCACTTCACAATACAATCTTCCTACCAACTCTATGCTACCAATGCCAAACCTGGACAATGACAGAAAAAAAGAAAAGAAAAATCACAACAACAGAAATGAGATTCCTTAGAAGAATACTCAACAGTATCAAGAAGAGATAAGATCAGAAATGAAGAAATCAGGACTAAAGTGGGGGTTATAGCAGCACTAGATTATATTAGAAGGCAGCAAGTCAAATGATTTGGCCATGCAAGTAGGTTACCAGTCAACAGCATACAACAACTAGCAATGATGTACAGACCAGATGGAAACAGGAAGAGGCCGACCACGTAAACATTGGACGGAGGGAATAGCAGAGTCCATGGGAATATCGATACATGAAGACCATAATCGGTAGGGCTGTACCGGATTCAAATTTTTGAAATCCGGCCGGAGCCGGATTTGGCCGGATTTATGAAGTGAGATCCGGCCGGAGCCGGAGCCGGAGCCGGATTTACAAATAAAAAAGTAAAAATAAAATAACATACTACATCACTTGACTTAGGTGAGTGGAGTCACTCGACTGTTCATTACTGCAGTTCATTACTATAGACATGACAATGATGACATATACTCATATTAAATCATTTAAATGTAAAATAATTACATTCACAGTAGAATAAGTAATTAAGTAATATTAAGTTCCATAAGTTCAAGATGAAACATAATACATAAGCACATAATGCTAATTTAGTAATTTTAATTGTTAGTTTTCAGTTTCAGTTTTTAGTTGTCACATTGTTTTCAGTTGGCAAATTATCAGCTCAGTTACAACTCACAACAACAGTACACTGAACAGATTGAATTTATTGAAATACATTCATTTAGTAATTTCACTATTTCAGTCAGTCTTCATTATGGCTGTGAAGTTGAACTCTCAGAGTCAAGAAGAGACGAGTTGTATTTCAGGAAAATCAACGTCTCCGCATTTTCTGGTAAAAGGCTACTACGGTGGTCAGTGATAATGTCTCCTGCAGTACTGAACAGCCTTTCCGATGGCACACTTGTAGGTGGTGGTGCAAGAAATACCTGCGCCAGTCTAGCCATGCTTGGAAATCTTTGCTTATTGGCATGCCACCATGAAACTGGATCTGACTGTCGAGTTTGAAGTGGCTCTGACAGGTACTGTGTCACCTCAGTGTTAATGCTGTTGCCTTCGGCACTTGCAGAACGATCTGCGGTGGGATTTTCCTCGACAATTGTGTCAAAACAGCTCCATAGGCTGGACTCGTACTGTGTGGCAGTGCTCACAGAAGTCAAAACACTAGTACTACTACTACTACTAATAGTAGCTGATGGATCCTGTGGACTGACTGTGTTTGCTGAATCAATAATGGAGTTAGCTGCTAACAGCAGATGGGCTCGTGCATCACTTCTACCACGTTCGGAGAAGAAGCACAGCTTGAATCGAGGATCCAGTAGTGTGGCACAGGTGTAAATACTGTTGGATTCAATGTCCGCAAATCTGCTGCTAACAGCTTCAAGCAGGGCTGCTTTCATAGTTTTGATCCCAGCATCACTACCTTCTTTCTGGAGGAAAGCCATGAGTGTTTTCACTAATGGGATCACAACTGATATTGATGCCTGAGCTGCACTTATTTCACGTGTGATTTCTTCAAATGGTGCCAAAGTAGCTACCACATTCTCCGTGACTGCCCACTGTTGTGCCGTTAGCCCAGTTACCGAATCAATTTCAAAATTTTCAACACAGTACAGGCTGATGCTGCGCCGTTGTTCTAACAGACGTCGTAACATATAGATAGAACGTTGAGTTCCATAGTGTTGTCACGTCCTGGATAAGCTGATGTTGTGGTAGGTTTAATTCATTTTGAAGTTCATGCAAACGACTGGTTGCTGAAGAAGAGTGTTTGAAATGTCCTACCAATTTTCTTCCAGTACTGATGATGCCAGCAACATACTTGACTCAAAAGACCATCACGCACACACAGCTGCAGTGTGTGTGCAAAACATTCAACACTTGAATAGCTGCCATCACGAAAGCATTTGGCAATGTTGAAAGCATTGTCTCTCACAACAACATGGCACTTCTCACGTGCAATTGACCACTCATCCAGCATCATTTCAAAATGTGCAAGCAAGTTTGTGGCCGTGTGATGTTCATCACATGCAGTACAATGGAAGACTACACTGCGGAGAACGAAGGAGTCTGTTAACCAATGGCCAGTGAGGCCCATAAATGACTGAGTGGTGTGTTCAGCTGTCCACGTATCTGTTGTGAATGATATGTAATCAGTGTCAGATATCATTGCTGCAATTTTTACCTTCAGACGTTTACACATGTCAGGAATGATATGTTCAGCAAAGTACTTTCTTGAAGGCAATTCATACATTTTTTCCATTGTATGCATCAACTCTCTGAAACCTGGTCGTTCCACTACTTGAAAAGGCTCCATATCTATGGCTATCATTCGGGTTACGGCAGCATGAATGCGTTTAGCATTGGGACTGTTGATGTCCCAAATTTTGGCCCGGTCCCATGCCTGCACAATTGACTGCTGGGTACTGCTGCTTGCTTTGTGCAAACACGGTCCCAGATTCATCATAGATGTGGTCGCCAATACACTGGCCTTCAGTGATGCTTTCTTTTCCATCATTTCGTCATAGCTTTTCTTGTGCATCGATCGCAAATGGGTCTGCATTGATGATGTTGAGAAGTCTTTGGGGCGATCTGATCGTCTACGCGATAACTGTTTGTCACACAACTTACATATTACCTTCGCTGAATCATCGTCTTTAACCTTGAAGTAATCCCAAACGGCGCTGTATGACTTAGATTTTGATGCCATTTTATTTTATGGGCAAGACCAAAGAAATTTACGAAAATAAATATTCAAGTCCCACAAACTCATGAAGTAATGCACCATTAAAATTCAAAATGAGTGTTTTT
This sequence comes from Cepaea nemoralis, assembly GCA_014155875.1. Taxonomy (NCBI): domain Eukaryota; kingdom Metazoa; phylum Mollusca; class Gastropoda; order Stylommatophora; family Helicidae; genus Cepaea; species Cepaea nemoralis. The sequence continues at coordinate 399,030 of JACEFZ010011164.1, forward strand.
TTCTTAAAATTCTTATTTACATCAGCGAGAAATAGTAAACCGGAAGTGCTACTGTGCTATTGCCTAAAATTCGACGTGGCCTCATGAAACATGTACAGAAAATTCACGTGACTAGGCAACACAAATCCGGCCTAAATCCGGCAAAACTGGACCGGAGCCGGAGCCGAAGCCGGATTTGTAAAAATGGCCGGATTCCGGATTTGCCGGAGCCGGAGCCGAAATCCGGTACACCCCTAATAATCGGGCACTCTCACGATGTTTATACTTCACCTCGACACTGCAAGGTAGAAGAGGAACATGATAAGATGAGATGAGATTATACAGGTACCAGAAAATCTCCTGAGAAATAAAGATGGCTGGCGTGATATTGACATCACCCATCAAACGCCAACTGGTTTGAGAATATGGGACTAGCACCATGTACCCAAGTGCCTCATGGTGTGAAAACGGGTCCATACTGCTGGGGACTGAACTTCATTGAACCCGGAACGTTCATAACAGTGAACATGATCTTGGCAAGCAAAACTTTCCGCAAGCGCACTCACTAGTAATAAATATAAAATAACGCAAAGTAATGCAGCTTTACAGAACAGGATTAATCAAATCAAATCAACTTTATTAGGGTCACATATTGGGCGCGCAGGCCCGTCTTACATTCGGCCCTTCAAAGGATTAAGACACATACAGTATGTTGCTGCAACTAGCCTTCATCAGCAAACAAATACATACACAAAACACAACATATAATCATGGAGAAGACCCTCCGGTGACTACATTAAGACATAAGGACGGGATGAGAAGAATAAAAACAAATGAAAATATGAAAAAATGAAAGCAATGAAGAGAAAATTGCTTTTGTGACCTTTTAAATAAATTGAATTATTTGGCAGAAAGTAAGTAATTTTATTTTCTAGAGCTTGTTTACTTAATCTTTCCATATCTGCACCCATGTGTAAATATATTTGGAGAGTTTCATAGTGGATATCGCTTGATATGTCGTAAAAGAAAATATTTCCACAGGGTCTTTGTGAATGGAACTCTAAGATGGCGGCTGCCAGCGGTGGAAATATTTACACTCAAATGTGCAATTTGAACTACTAGAATTAAATACAAGTGTAAAGATTATTAATAATTTATTTGTATGCTTGTACTATTTTTTATCATTTAACATGACGGAACATATCATTGAAGTCAGGTTTCATATCCGTCTGTGAATCGCTTGAGACAATCTCCGACTACCAGAAGTGGAGATAAAATGGAAACACTTATTTTCCTGAAATTAGGGAAATCATGTCAAATTTGGGCACTCTTCCGAATAACGGCCCCAAATTATTCCTTGTAAAAAGTATCCCTTACAGGGCCTCATTGGGTGATATAAAAACAATATTAAACACTGCAAACTAAAATATAGAACTGAGCAAATCAAAATACATACCAATAATATTTGACAGTTATATGTGGAAATACGTATGTACAATAAATAATTTGGTACTATTATTTATTATGTATAGTTATTGAGTGTGTGGTGGACTGCTAAACCGATCGGTGGATGCAATAAATGTTTCTGGGCCTGGAGGGCCCTCACTGTTGTCGGATGTATACCTATATCAGTTATATGTGGAAATAGGTACATACAAGATATAGATATATAGGTATACACTCCGACGACAGTGAGGGCCTTCCGGGCCCAGAAAAATTTATTGCATCCATCGATCGGTCTAGCAGTCCACCAGAGACTCAATAACTGCATATCGCCCCTGAATCAGCATATCACCTCGGAACGAGCATAATGGCCTAATGGGGCCCTGTAAAGGATACTTTTTACACGAAATAATTTGGGGCCGTCATTCGGAAGAGTGCCCAAATTTGTATATGGATTTACTGATACTCATATGTGAATATCTCCACTTAGAATTGACATACAGGCATCGTTGAGGTACCATTAGATTTGGTTTTTCAAAGCGAATCTATCTGTGGTGGTTTCATTAGTAAATACTTAATTTTAAAATCATGATGGAACCTATTTAGTAATATTTTTATTTATTACTATTACCTACTAACTATTGATATTGTATTCATTAGTAATAAAAACAATGCCACCAGGTTCCTACGTCTACAAATATTTGCACTGAACAATTAAATTGTGAAATGCTATTTTATTAACCAAAAATACGTCGGTTTGTTACTTTCGTGTCAGTGGCAGTTCAAACTGATGCAATCTATTTTCATGATTACAAGATTCTTGTTTCGTTTTTCGTTTTTGTTGCCTATCTTATCTAACTAAACTACTAGTCTAGTAACTACATATCAACGCCGGAACAAATGCACCCTGAAATTAAACGCCATAACAATCTAGTATTATATTTCACTAATGTTCACATCATTAAATATTTACCTTCCCATATACTTCACAAGTAGCCAGACAATGAGAGGAAGATTGTTTCTTTCATTGTACGTTGGCAGCAGTATACTATACTTGTTGGTGGGTGCCATGTTGGCAAGGTCAGGGGTCAATCAGTACAGATCACAACGAACACCCCAAAAGTGCCCCATTCTCCCCAGTCAACCATTCAACTTCATACAGTGAAATAACCCCGTTGGTAAGTTTTAAAGTCAAGAGTGAACTAATAATGAAATGGATATAAGATACGCCAGAAATATCAGCTTACATAATGTAAATAACCTGCCTTATGCTGCTGACACTTAATAAGTGGCTTATTTACTTTATTTAATACCCTACTTTATGTAGGTGAGTGTGTGTGGGTGTGTGTGCGTGTGTGTGTGTGTTTATGGTCAGTATCAAGCCGACCGAGTTTACTTCCAGGAACATCTCATGGTTCTCATTTTAAACTTTGAGTCAAGAACCGACACCACGCCAATCGGGAAATTTTCATAAGCGCTCCACCTCTATCTTATTACTATCTTCAACAACCAGCGAAGAGTCCCAATAGCGATGGTGCCAGCTGCAGTCTCATTACATATTATCATATGTCCGTTGGGCATATCTTCTGGGTACTGAGTGTCGTCGATATCCTCTGATCATTCATTGCCTCACAATTCTTTCCAGGCCATGATGATGTGTCTGTTCCTCTACATTATTTACTGTCATTTTTCATTTACTACTAATATAGTACCTTGCGGTGTATGGCAAGTGGGTCTTTGATTGAGCCTGGGGAATTAAGGCAGCCTGGCTAGTGCAGTCGCCGCGAACTGTGCCAGTTATGATGTACATTATCCCAATGCTTGCTTGCTTGCTTGCTTGTGTTCGCTTGTGAAGTCCTGTATGTTGGATTAAGACATCCTGTTCTCCAACATCAGTGTGATGTCATACAGGACCTGAGGCTTGCGTGAGTATCCGTTGCCCATGTCTGACGTATTGGTGTGCAGACTGGTGGTTCCTCGCCGTGCAAGCAGACACTCTCCGCTTCGGAGGAATAAACGATCCTACTGACATCAGCCAGGACCCCGAAGGGACCTGTTGCCCAGGACGCTCGGCGAGGACGCGTCAATAAGTCTTGGCCAGTATAGAAACCAGCCCTGGTACTTTGAAAACACCTCTGCGTTCCTATTATCCTAACAAGCCCTGATCACATGTGCTTTATCGTGCACCAGTATCCCACCCGACGGCGCAGACCCTGCCAATCTGTCCACTTGTTCGCTTTATTTTAAGCTGCGTCGACCTGGAAACCCAGATTACTTTTCTTTAAAAGTCCCCTCCTCAAAGAATATTCAAACTGACAAGAATGCTACCCACAACGCAATACCATCAGCGAGAAGTTAACCTTTGCGTCGTTCTCACCACTGCGCCCCGAAAAGCCTCTTTATTTCCTGCAATTTCTCCCGCCTCATTCCCATGGTATCTACAATCTCCTGTGTCCATCTTCGTTCTCGTAGACTCCTCTCTCTCTCTCTCTCTCTCTCTCTCTCTCTCTCTCTCTCTCTCTCTCTCTCTCTCTCTCTCTCTCTCTCTCTCTCTCTCTCTCTCTTGTTTTACAGGAACCACGCCTCCCTTCACTCCAAGCCACTGTAATGGCCAAAGTATTTCAGTTTCAGAGATATGATACAGTTTATGAGCCAATTTTCTTCGATGTTCAGATGACTGAGTTTAAGGTAGACAATAACTCTTCATTAAAACCAATTACATATCCTGTGCAGGACGTTTCGATCGACCCCAGCCGCAATGTTACGTTCTGAAAATTATCATTGCCTTCTGAATGCGAAGACAAAGTTGAAGTCTTTCTGACCGATGTAGCAAACGCTCAATATATGAGTAGTTATTCTACCTTTCGTTATTTCAAAACGTCTGTACCTATCACAGTTTGGAATTCTGAGACAAGCAGCAACTTCTTTTCTCATTTCTTTTTTCAATCTTCTCGTCCGGTTCATCACCATCATCATCATCTTCCACTTCTGCCGTCAAGCGCCGTGGGGAGGAATAATTTTCTTCTTGGACGTCCTGGTGGTCTCGTCGCAGATGATCTTTGATGTAAGGCCAGTGATGGTAGTTACTGGTGTTGCATTCTAACGACATGGCCAAATCACTTGATCTTCTGTCTTTTAATAAATGTGGCACAAGGTGTTGATCCCAGTCTGTCTGATAATAGTATTTCTTACTCGGTCTCGGATTGTTAAGTTGGCAGCTCTCCTCAGGCATCTCATTTCGCAGGTGTTGATTTTGCGAAGGTGTGATTTGGATAAAGTCCAGGTCTGAGATTGGTCCCAAAGGGTTGGTGTGAATATGCTGTTTATTATCTGTCGCTTCGCGGGAATGGGTATATTTGGATGTTTCAGTAAGGGTGATAGTTGATATGTAAGTGCAATAGCTTTTTGACATCTGATTTCGATTTCTCTGTCCAATCTGCCATCTTCTGTGGCCATTTCCAAGATATTTGAATTCTTTAACTTGTTTCAGAGTTGTGCCATTTATCTGTATACTTTTTTGTGGTGCTCTCTGGACAACAGAATTGCGAGAACTGATGTCCCTAACCTCGCGATAGATGGTAGAAATGTCAGCAGAGAGAACAAACTGAAGTATCTGGGGATCACATTTGACAGGAGCCTATCCTCCAAGTACCATGTGGAGATGGTTGTGACAAGATCTCAAAAGGGACTCAGTGCACTTAAAACTATGGCTGCAATGGACACAGAGCAGAGAATGCTTTTCAGTCTATACCAGCAATTGATCCTCTCAGTAATTGATTATGGATTAGGACTGCTCACTGTCTCAGAGAGTCAGCTGGTGAAGTTAGAGAGCATACAAAACGAAGCTATGCGGGTCATTCTGTGATGCACCAGAGACACCCCAGTAGTGTGTATGCGTTACATCCTTGGTCTGCCGACTGTTGCTGGTAGGCTCAAAGTGATGCAGGCGAAGGCATACCTCAGAGTAGCTGAAGACACAAATCACCCACTGCATGAGGCTCTGGACGCAGTTAAGGGTCAGCGACTGATAAGAGGGAAATCATGGATGGCTAAGGCGGAGGATACGATCAGACAGGTGTGCCCCTTGAAGAACATTAGGTGAGGAGAGGAGTGGGTCAGAGTGCCAGCGGAGCAGTCAGACTTGTGCAGAGTTATAATCACATTGAGCCGGGAGTGCAGGGAGTGGCCAGCAGGGGCCACGGAAGTGGAATATCCAGCAACTAATTCAGGACAATGCTCATTCGGGTGATGTGATTATCTACACAGATGGTTCGGTGTCAAAAGGTGAGAGAGGTGGCTGGGGGTTCATAGCCAAAGCTAATGATCGATGTTTGGTGCAGGAGAGCCTGGTGTCAAGGTGTTGAGGAGGTACGTGCAGGACATAGAGATTACAAGGGACAGAATAGAGGTAATGGCATATAGGACATAGATAAGGACTTCTACAGGGTAGTAGATAGAGTAGAGACAGAACACACGTTAGGACTTAGAATGGTCATAAGACAGGACATCTACAGGACAGTAGATAAACGGGAGACAGGACTTAGGTGGGGACACAGACGTGTCATAATCAGGACACCGGCAGGACCAACCCAGAGGATAGGAGGGGACGCCAGTTCACGGGATACCACCCTGAACAGACCAGACGTTAGTACAACCCAGCTTAGCACGGACGGACTACGAGAATGATAGGACAGCACGGGATTTGACAGACAGCACGGGATTTTACGGACAGCACGGGATCTAGGACGACAAAGCCAGCCGACGTGTTGGAAAACGTCAGACGGTACGCGACAGTTTTCAAGAGAGGACACTTGTGTATTTGCGAGTGCAAATGCTTAGTTTGCGAGGGCGCTAGTTGAAGATAGCGAGTGTGGAGTTTGAACAAATGATTGTGTATGATTATTGTAGAGAAGGCGGCATTTGTATATTTGTTCAGGCAGCCACCGCCTGGGTATAATGTGTAACTATCTCAGGTTCGCCTGAAATAAAAGACGTGATGTACCATCCACACAACGGATGTTTCTTTGGGTGTGGATGAAGAAACGAGAGTGCCTGTGTGTGATACAAAATGTTGACACCTGGCATATAATACCACAACATCCAGCTTAAAAATGGAGGTGGAGGCAGTCATTGCGGCTCTCCGCTGGATGGAGAATACGGCACACACACACATCGTGATTGTAACTTACTCAGAAAGCATGCTGACGAGGGTGAGGACGGGCAGGCTTCGTGCGGAGTGGCTTGCTTCGCTTCGGAGGGTACTCCACCTTGCCCAAGGGTGTCCCGTAGTCGTAGACTAACGGAGGAAAGGAGACGCCTTACTTATATCTCCTTTGATAGACACGGGCCATCTTGCTTATGATCGAGAAGTTTTCCGGAAATTATGGTAACGACGTTCTGCAAAAGACACGAAAAAATGACATGCTATTGAATGAATGAATGAATGAATGAATGGATTCTTAATGTAGCTATTGTATTGACATTGTAGTATCGTCCCCGCTTTGTATGTTGTTTTCTCGTATTTGCTGATGAAGGCTAACTGCCGCAAAATCTTTTGTTTTCCCAAATTGTGTTCTGTAAAGCTGCATTACGGCCATTATTACTTCATGTTCTTTTATATTGTTTACATTTCCTCAGCTTTACCACAATTTCACTAATTTTATTCACCCCTAAATTGTATTAGTTTGTCTTTCCTCTTGAGCCTAAGGCGGCGCATAGGGCAGAAGTCCTGTCTCTCCATGCCTGGCGGTTCGCTGCTACCTGTTGTAGATCTTGGATATTTACTTGGCCATTAAATGAGCCTTCTCTAATGATGGTTCTACGCAGGGTCTCTCTTGGTCTTTCCCGTTTTCTTTTCCCTACCGGTGACCATATGAGGGCTTGGTAGGGAAGTCTTGTCTTGTCCATTCTGAGTACATGGCCGATGTAGTTCCAACGGCGTCTTCTTATGAAATTGGATACTGTATCTTGCTTAGTCTCTTGTCTTATTTGCGAATTGGTTCTGAAGTCTGTCCAGTGGATGTTTAGAAGTCTTCTAAGACATTTGTTCTCAAAATTGTCTAATTTTTTATCTAAAGCTACCGTTGATTTCCAACTTTCACATCCATACGTTAACACTGGAATCACACAAGAGTTGAAGATTTTAAGTTGTGTGTGTTTGCTGAGTGTTTTTGACTTCCAGATGTTTGACAGTTTATTGAAGGCACTAGATCATCTAGATGCCAGTGCGATTCTAGATGATATTTCTGGTGTTGAGTCCCCTGTAGATGTCATTTTGCTTCCTAGGTATGTGAAGCTGTTGACTTTTTCAAGAACGTAACTGTTCAATTTGGTGTCATCTGAACTGTTGGTAAGATCAATAGTCTTTGTTTTTGTGGTGTTAATTTGGAGACCAATTTGCCCTGAAACATTTTTGAGGTGGTTTATTTTCTCTTGGGCATCCGGGTGTGTTGAACTCAAAAGCACTATGTCGTCGGCAAAGTCCAGATCTTCTAGAATTTTGTCAACCCAATGGATACCCATATTTGTGTTGTTTGTTTATTTGCGCATGACCCAATCGATAGCTATTCCAAAAAGCATCGGTGATAAGACACAACCCTGTTTCACTCCTGTTTCGACTGAGAACCAGTCAGAGTTGCCTGTTTCTGTTCTTACACAGCAACGTGTCTCTTTGTAGAAAGATTTTATGACGTTGGTATATTTGGTAGGAAAACCATAGATGTTAAGTAGGATTCCAAAGTGAAGGACGGTGGATACTGTCGAAGGTTTTTTGAAAGTTGTATACCCGCACGGCAACCATGGCAATAGATGCGGATACTGACAGCAGGCGACGTACCAATAGACTGACCTATGCTCTCTCTAGCAACATCAACATTGTGATTGTGTGGGGACCATGATGTAACGGAGTTATGTAGTTGCTGATCCGTGGTCGGTCATCAGTGGCATTGTTGTCTAAAACAACCCTAATGCGGACTTACACGTCCTAAGTACAACACAGTGTACTGAGCTTCGTGGATACAAACTGTAAAAAAGTGAAGTAAGGCAGGCAGTGTTTACTTTAAAGTTGAACTATTTTAAAAGTTGCTAACTAAAAAACTTTACTTCAATAACTCAACTAACTCAAGCTGCATAGTGCGTAGCATTGAATTTGATTACATAACCTTAACAATAACATATTATTATTAATCGTCACTCAGTCAGTGTAAATTACTGAAAAAAAATTAAAAGTAGGGCAACTCATGGTTTACTACTTTACTTTTTCAACTTTTAAAAATTTTCGATAATAGATTTCTCGTCGTTTCATTACTAATTTACTTAATTAGTAATTAGTTGACAAAAATAAATAGTATTCGCTAATTAAAATTGATTAAACTTTTAAACTCAGTTAAAAAATATCAGTTGCATATCCTGTATACAGGATGTCGCAGCCAACACCAAAATTGGTTGCTGTTGACTGTTGTACTGTTGTGAACTCTTGGCAAGTTAAGTTTAGTAGTTTGCCATTGCTTAGTGACCGGTACCCATACCATTTTGTAAGCAACCAACGCAAGGCGGTCTGTTGCCAAATAGCTCGCAGCTGTGTTACGAATGCGGGTTTGCAGGATTATGAACTATGTCCATAACCCCTTCACCATGGAGCCAGTTTTAAACTCAGTAAAACTTTAAAAGAATTTTCTTAAATTTCTCAGTAGCAGTACTTCAACTATTGAACTAGAGTAATAAACTCAGGGCAAGAGCAAACTGGAAAATAAAATCGAAGTGACTATACACAAAATGTTGTGAGTAGTACGAGCCGCTATACACAACAATGTGTAGCTGGTCACGTGATGTCTACTTCCTTTTGACTACATAATTAATGTTTGTGGAACTATCAATGTGTTCTCGGTAGTGTAGTGGTTAGTATTTCCGCCTGTCACACGGGAGACTGGGGTTCGACTCCCCGCTAGCAATTTTTTTTTTTTTAAATTTTTAAAATTTTTAATCAGTCAATCAGGTGCCGTCTCCACAATGAAGGTTGGCTGCAATGGATCTCCAACACTGTCTGTCTTTCGCCCTGTATTTCACTTGCCTCCTCTTGATTTCTTCTGTCAACTCTCTCTCTTCATTCCCAGTTTTTCTAGAACCTCTGCATTTGATTGGTTTGTTTCCATGAAATACGACATATTCTTCTGTGTATCCACATCTGCAGGGCTTCTAAGCGATTTTCTAGTTGCTTGTTTTAGGAACTAAAACATAGAACTGAGAAACTCGAAGCATCTGAATAAAGTGTTCTCTATGGATCTGCGGTAGCTGCCGGAGGGCGCATTCCCCCAGGCAACGACGGAGTGATCGAGTCTCGGATGAATCCAATAGATGTCTTTGTTTAACGTGAATTTTATTTGCTAAATAAAATATCACTGTACGTAGAGTGTGTCCTTGTCAACAAATATTGTCTTTGTGAGGTTTGAAGAAAAATAACTTGCAAAAAAAAAAAAAAAGACAGTCGAGAAGAGAGAATAATAAAGTCTTCTTCAAATTTTTGTGAATAGCGGCTTGTACTATACAAAAAATTTTGTGCCGAATAATCACGTGACCAGCCACAAATTTTTGTGTATAGCGGCTCGGACTACACAAAATTTTGTGTATAGCTTCTCCCAAATAAAATTTACATCTGAGCCCAATGCAGTGAAAGTAATGACAATTGGTAAAGCCAAATATGTCAATAGATATATTTTAAAACGATGTTTTCCAGTAGTGGATTTGAATAACGAAGACACAAATAGATTGGACAATTTATTGCCTGGCATGTTTTGCTGTAAAAATAGATTGCATGATTTATTGCCTGGCATATTTCTTTGCATCTCATCAGGTACAGCTGGTCTCCCTGGCCTAGGAGTTAGCGACTTTCTCCGTAATCCCGTTTATCCACATGAGCAAACGCAGCTGCTCGAGAATTGGTTGCGGTTCTCATCGCGCCCGTTACTTACGGGATATGTTAGCTGGCTGTTCAGAAAGCAGTGGCAAACTACTTGCCGAGAAATAAACAACAGCGATAACATGCTGGTATTGACAGTGATGTCCTGTAATAGGATATGCAAAGAAAAAACAAACATCAGGTACATAGCAATTGAAGTATTTATCATATTACTTTGACACTGTTAATAGGGAAAGCTAATCCACAAGCAAAACCCAGTCCATCACAACTAGAAATAGTGTGTGTGGACTACGCTTGAGTTCAAAGCAAGCGAGTGCCCAAAAAAATGACTTTAGTTTATGTTGTGTGTGTTCTGTGGTGCATGTACTAATGCGAACTGTATGTGAAATAAACTAGGCAATAAATGTGCAGTCTATTGGTTGTGTCTTTGCTATTCAAATAGATATTTATCAATGGAGATAAATTACAGAAAGTGTGCAGTTTTTAACTGATTCAGTACTAAACAAAAATTAAGTTTGAACCAAAATTGGTAAACAATCAAATGAACAAGTATTATTATGTAAATATTTGTTCACTGAGCATTGAAATTTAGGAAGATATGAAACAGAACATAACACGATGACCCCAGTATGGTGATATAATGTCCTTCTGACCAAATGGGTGGTCACATTTGGTGATATCCTTCGTCACTGAATCGGTTAATACCAGGAAGGTTAACCCGGTCAACAAATGCCCGCAGAGTGTCAGCCTAACGGCGCAAGAACGCAGCTCTGCTGTAAACAGGCACAACGCAATCACGTCTGGGAAAAAAGTCCGGATTAACGCAGAAGAAGAAGAATAAGAATCGGTTAATATATAGGCTCACTGCTAACAATTGATGGAATGGAAATGTGCTTGTATGGATGATAATTATAAGAACAGACATTGTTTTGCAAAAATCAATAGCAATTAAAATCTGTATGAATTGAAACAGATAGAGCAACAAACGTCAGAGTACTAAGAGCATGTATATTTCTTGTGGCTTCATATTGGTTTGAAACTTGAGCAATAACAAATCAGGTGAAAAGAACATATGCATAAGTGTTACCAAAGACTATTATAAATTCATTGGATGAAAAAGAACACACACAGTATAGATCTATTCAACAAGAATTCAATATTGAAGAAGATAGGTTATTGAGACAAATAAAACTTACGAAAATGACATTTTTTGGGGCAAGTAAAATAACATTAATGTCTAGAACAGATACCTAAGGAGGGATATGTACCGAAACGCTGACAAGAGGAAGACTACAACAAGATGGATTGAAAACATGATAGATAATTTACACATGACAGCAACAGAGGCAGAACATATGGACAATGATAGAGATAAAATTTGAAAGACTTATGGGTAAACAAGCCCACATGGCTGTGAATCTCATATGTTGGAATCTGCCAGACCAGCTAATCATGTGATACAGCAGGCAAACATTCTTTTTGACAAAATCACCAGCGTTAAGCACATGGAGAGAACTAAATAAATGTGATTAATTGAGGAAAAGACGCTGGTGCTGGTTAGGACACATGTTGAGATACGCTAATAATAACTAAACACTGCCTTGTCTGTAATCCATGCGGCCTATGAAATAGAGTGAGATCTAAAACACATGACAGATAATACGGGGAAGATGTGGAGGGAGCTGAAAGAGACAGCAAAGGATAGGATGACTTGACGTAACTGTTTGAGGGCATAGACTCCATTGATGGTTAAAGGGCACTAGAAGTACACAATAGACATTGTTGGTAATGTGCTGCATTTTTCCCAAAGAAAAAGAACAATTGGTCAGTTGGACTAAAATGTTCACTTCTCGTCCTTAACATGGGGAATGTAAATTACATGTTCATGAAGTAAGAGTTGGCTCGCCTGGTGGCGAGGGACACATAATAGGGAAAGCTAATCCACTCACGAAAATCAGTCCAGTGCACTAGAAGTAATAGCATGTGTATAGACCAAACTTCAGTTCAAAATGAGTGAATAAAAAAAAAAAAAAAAAAAGAACAATGAACATTTTATAAAAATTAATAATTCATCAATAAAAAGAAAATGAATCATTATTGTTTTGCTGATAGATGTTTTATTTTATTATTAGTAAATTTATCTTTTTTCTCCCCCAGGACATTTGCAGTAAATTGTGGCTATGCCTTCTCCACCATTGGTGCCCCATAAAGTTCACAGTGATACTCAGATTTGTTCTATAGTAGGATCAAGTGGTCCTGGAGTTCCAAGCATGAGAGACCCAAACTTAAATGCTAACCAGAAACAATCCATAAAGACAATAGCAGATTTAAAATTTCGTGCAGGAGTGAAGCCAATTCGACGCATGGATGGTGGGTATTATAATATTCTGCACTTGGTGTTCACATTGTCTTCTGGTATGTAAATTATATAGATAATTAAAGATACTATTGAACTGATTACCTCAGTCAAGCAGATATACAGGGGACAGGAATGGACTGGTAGCGGCAGATACAAGAGCAGCTTCCGATGCATAAGCACAGTGGGTAGCATGCATGCCTGCTGACCTGGTGGTCATGTGTTCAAGTCCCATTGAGGCATATTATTTTTAATTGATCTAACTCCCAGGTCTCATCATCATCCGTGCCTTGCTGATTGGCGTGGGTGATCATGCCTCTCCATAAATTACAGTCTCCTATGTCATGGATCAATTCGTGTGTTGACTCCCTTCAGTGCCATGACACAGGGCTGTCAAGAATCTTCTCATGCTGTCTTCCTCTCTTTCCACATATCTTTCTGGTTGTCACAGTATGTTCCGGTATTTGTCTTCTTATAACATGCCCAAAAAACTATGACTGCCTCTTTCTGATGTTTGTGATAAGTTGTCTTTGCGTCTCAGCTTCCTTTAAAACGTCCTGATTGCTCTTTTTTGGCTGTCCAGTTAATTTTTAGCATTCTTCTATAAAATCATATCTCCAAGGCTTCCAGGGATTTTTTCACCTGTGTATTAATTATCCAGGAATCGCAGAAGTATGTTAAAACTGGTTCTATATAACATGCAAGAACTCCCAGGCCCACCCAGCCTAAAATGGGTATTAGAACATTTAATGTGAAGCAAAAGGCAACAAGTGTGATATTGACCATTTCACCTGTCGGGTGCCACAGTTGAGATGAGTACCATTTAATGTGAAGAAAAGGGCAACAAGTGTGATATTGACCATTTCACCTGTCGGGTGCCACAGTTGAGATGAGTACCATTTAATGTGAAGCAAAATTCAACAAGTGTGATATTGACCATTTCACCTGTCGGGTGCCACAGTTGAGATGAGTACCATTTAATGTGAAGCAAAATTCAACAAGTGTGATATTGACCATTTCAGCAGTCGGGTGCCACAGTTGAGTACCATTTAATGTGAAGCAAAATTCAACAAGTGTGATATTGACCATTTCACCTGTTGGGTGCCACAGTTGAGATGAATACCATTTAATGTGAAGCAAAAGGCAACAAGTGTGATATTGACCATTTCACCTGTCGGGTGCCACAGTTGAGATGAGTACCATTTAATGTGAAGCAAAATTCAACAAGTGTGATATTGACCATTTCAGCAGTCGGGTGCCACAGTTGAGTTGAGTACCATTTAATGTGAAGCAAAAGGCAACAAGTGTGATATTGACCATTTCACCTGTCGGGTGCCACAGTTGAGATGAGTACCATTTAATGTGAAGCAAAACGCAACAAGTGTGATATTGACCATTTCACCTGTCGGGTGCCACAGTTGAGATGAGTACCATTTAATGTGAAGCAAAATTCAACAGTTTCCGGGCAGTTCCCGGGCAGTTTCCGGTTCTAGGTCAAGATGGCGAGACGTGTTTCTTTCTAGCTCGGCTTAAAACGGTTGATCGGCGGTCCGACAAACCACCATCGTAAAACTTCCCGCTGTTTCAGAACCAGATTTCTGGCTCTAAATGTTATGTTACTTCGCTGTCAGGAGAAATGCTCAAAGCAGCAGATAACACCTTACAACGTTTGTTACAGCTGATCAATGAAATCTGGCAAAGCGAATCCCCACCACAACAGTGGAAAGATGGTGTAATTTTCAAACTGCCTAAAAAGGGCGATATGTCTGATTGCAATAATTGGCGTGGTATCACTCTATTGTCAGTACCAGGAAAACTTTTTTGTAGCATGTTACTTGAGAGATTGAAAAAGGCGATAGATGAAAGACTCAGAGAAGAACAAGCAGGCTTCAGACCAAAACGGTCATGCATAGACCACATTTTCACCCTCAGAATAATCATTGAAGACTCCGTAGAATTCCAGTCGAAATTAATCACCAACTTTGTCGACTTTCAAAAAGCCTTCGACAGTATCCACCGTCCTTCACTTTGGAATCTACTTAACATCTATGGTTTTCCTACCAAATATACCAACGTCATAAAATCTTTCTACAAAGAAACACGTTGCTGCGTAAGAACAGAAACAGGCAACTCTGACTGGTTCTCAGTCGAAACAGGAGTGAAACAGGGCTGTGTCTTATCACCGATGCTTTTTGGAATAGCTATCGACTGGGTCATGCGCAAATGCACAAACACAAATATGGGTATCCATTGGGTTGACAAAATTCTAGAAGACCTGGACTTTGCCGACGACATAGTGCTTTTGAGTTCAACACACCCGGATGCCCAAGAGAAAATAAACCACCTCCAAAATGTTTCAGGACAAATTGGTCTCCAAATTAACACCACAAAAACAAAGACTATTGATCTTACCACCTGTTCAGATGACACCAAATTGAACAGCTACGTTCTTGAAAAAGTCAACAGCTTTACATACCTAGGAAGCAAAATGACATCTACAGGGGACTCAACACCAGAAATATCATCTAGAATCGCACTGGCATCTAGTGCCTTCAATAAGCTGTCAAACATCTGGAAGTCAAAGACACTCAGCAAACACACAAAACTTAAAATCTTCAACTCTTGTGTGGTTCCAGTGTTAACGTATGGTTGTGAAAGTTGGAAATCAACGGTAGCTTTAGATAAAAAATTAGACAATTTTGAGAGCAAATGTCTTAGAAGACTTCTAAACATCCACTGGACAGACTTCAGAACCAATTCGCAAATAAGACAAGAGACTAAGCAAGATACAGTATCCAATTTCATAAGAAGACGCCGTTGGAACTACATCGGCCATGTACTCAGAATGGACAAGTCAAGACTCCCCTACCAAGCCCTCATATGGTCACCAGTAGGGAAAAGAAAACGGGGAAGACCAAGAGAGACCCTGCGTAGAACCATCATTAGAGAAGGCTCATTCAATGGCCAAGTAAATATCCAAGATCTACAACAGGTAGCAGCGAACCGCCAAGCATGGAGAGACAGGACTTCTGCCCTATGCGCCGCCTTAGGCTCAAGAGGAAAGACTAACTAAAATTCAACAAGTGTGATATTGACCATTTCAGCAGTCGGGTGCCACAGTTGAGTTGAGTACCATTTAATGTGAAGCAAAAGGCAACAAGTGTGATATTGACCATTTCACCAGTGGTTGTCTCCATCTGCATCAGGTCTGTAAACAATATGGAGCTAACACTATATACCTAGTATTCCTCAAGGCATGTTAAAATGTTTTTCACAGATTTTAGTTACTTTTGTCCATACTTGTCTGGTTAACACACATTTAAGACGCTAAATATCAAAACAGTGATTTCACATTTTAAAATATTCTGTTTTACAAGCTGTGCAGTTAAATAACCTTATTTCTGTATATATTTATAATGTGTATGCATTTTTAGTTTCAGATGCAATAGAAGTGAAAAATGACAATGCAGTAAAAATACCAAAGTTTAATCAGGAATCACAGGCGTTGGCTGTAGCCTCAAACAGGAGCCTACCACCACATCTTTTGCTGGCATCGCTGTTGGAAGAACTGTGTTTCATCTATGTTAAGGACAAGAACAAGGCACAGCATTTGTTTAAAAGTAATGTTTAGAAAATTCAAAGCAATGTATTTCCATTTGTGAATTTAGATAGAGAACTCAAATAATAGTTTGTATAATGTTTTACCTGGAATATTTAGCAGAATCTCATCAGGTGCATAAATTGTGGCCATGTTTTCAACAAAGAAAAGGTGTTTCATGTATTCATTTGATGAACAGCAAATGCATGCTCACAATTCGCTGAAGCTTCTGCCATTAGGGGTTTAAAACCTCATTGTGAAGACAGAAAGACTTAGTATTGAATCCTTGATTACCATAGGGCTAACAAGTGCTCCACATTTGCACAGTATAAGTGATTGTGTGTGTTAGGTTTGTCAGCCAGAAGCGGATTCATTTATTCAATTCATATTTTATTTACCTCTGCAGAATGCACCTGATGAAATTCAGCAAAATATGTCAGGCAACTCATTGTGCAACCTTTGTGGCTTATTTACTGAAAAGTAATGTTCTGAGGTTGAAAGAGTCATGAGCTTAATTTTTGTTGTATAAAATGTAGTCACGTGATGAGAAGAGAGGCATTGGAGAACATCATGACATCTGGAAAGATTGAGGGGAAGAGAGGCAGGGACAGACCAAGAGAAGTAATGCTGGATGGATTGAGACAGTGGCATGGAGGAATATCATCAGCAGAGTTGATCCAGAAAAACCAAAGACAGATCTGTGGAGAGTCATGAATGCCGACGCCAGCTGGCATGACACTTGATGATGGTGATGAAAATGTAGAGGTGGTTTTGTATATTTTAAATAGAAAAGTAAATAAAACAAATAATTTTGTATGATTTTGTTACCAACCCAGTCTGTACTTGCCATGCTGAATCAAGATCTGGTTACATTCTAATAAGCTTCCCTGCAGTTGTTAAGTCCAGTACTAGTCTTGCACATACCAGTGTTTCTGAGCTTGGAGAAGGGAAGGAGAACTCTGTAGTACAGTTCCCATGTATGTAGACTTTCATGAGAGAACTCTCTAAACCAGTGGTTCTCAACCTTTTTTGGCCCATGCACCCCTTCACCATATGTTCAGAATGTCATCCCCCCCCTCCCCCCTTTGTATTTCCTCCCTATAAATTCTCCCCCCCCCCCTCCCCTACCCCAAACAGTGTACGTAAAAATGGAAGCTAAATTTAATAACACAAACTAGAACAAGTCTAGACGTCTACATAAAACGTGATTTGCTGGTCTAAAGTTTGGGGAGATTCCACACTGGTTGAGAACCACTGCTCTAAACCAACTCACTATGTTAGATGCAAATCTGCTTCATGGCTCAGACGGCCTAACACAGATGCCTGGACCTGGCAACCAAAAGAAAACCACAGAAATACATCATAATAATAAAATTACAAATCTGTCTCCCAGTCTCGCTTTCTTTTACATCATGGGGTAGAAGAAGAGAGAAATAAAGAGACAAGAATAAAGGTTTATTGTTTGAATCCTAGTGTCAAGTTAGTGGAAATATGAAATCTTAACTAATTTTAACAGTTAACTACCATTTCATGAATAGATATGGAAAAATAATAGCTGCAGCAGGATAAGACAGGCCAACATGAAAACAGTTAGGTCTGTGGGACTCCAATGTAAAAGAGAGAGATTACAAACAGACACAGAGTACATACCTTATAGTGAACTCAAACTCGGTTAACATAAATCGCAATGGGGAAAATTAAATAATAATGCTAAAGCGTAAAGTAAAAAACCATAACACAATGAATCTGACGTCTCAGACTTAGTGATCTTCTTCAGGAACAACAAAGATCTAAACAAAATAAAAATTTATAGTAAAGACAAAACAAAAAAAATTAAAAAAAAAAAAATTCCACCCCAAAATTGATTGTGTCAGATGTAGTGACCTATTAATGTCCAACACCCACATTTCAAAACATTTTCTGTTTTGTTTTTAAAAAAAAGGTTTTTTCCACTGACCTTTCCATTCATCACTGCATTTTCTAATGCCTTTCTTCTCATTACATAACCAGTGGATGCTGTTTGTCTTTTTCATATAGTTGTTTGTAATGTTCTACTTTTAATAGCCTCTTCTAGGCAATTCTTGTTAGTTACTCTGGCACAGACTACCCTAGACAATAACAGAGAGATGCCTTTACGATTTAATGCTTTTATGAGGAACAGGTTGCATTCTGTTTCAGTATTCACAATACATGACTGTCCAAGTTGTTATGAAAATGTGCTTATTTCCAGTTCTATGTGAGCGGCTGAGCAAACTTCAAGTGATGGCTCCTCTTAGCCATTTAGATGAAATGAGCAGCCTGAGGTACCAGCGTAGAACAATGCTGAACAAACTCATCAGGGCAGCCATGAAATCAATGGACCAGGTATTACATGAACAGTTGTTCTATATTAACTGAACTGGCATTGTTGTTGTGTTGTTTCTATGGGCAAGTTGTACGCACTGCCAACCTTGCACATCCTGTCTCAGTTTGGGAATAAATTTAACAAAGTGAATCCTACTTCCTGGAAGCCACGGTAGTGCAGTGTTCAGCATGCTGACCTGGTGGTCGTGTGTTTGAATTCTCCTTGAAGCAAAATAAAACTGACATGGAAAAAATCAGCCTGGGTTGACCTGGAACGTCTCAGGTTGACCCAGTCTAAAATTAGCACCAAGAAATGTTTTGGTAAATAAAGGCACCCAGTGTGTTATTGACCACATCATCCGTCAAGTATCAATTGGTTTATACAAATATGGGGCCGGCACCTTATACCCATTACATGTCATAGTGTAGAAACAGGTTCTCTGCTTATTAAAATTTTGTTTTTAATTCCACCTTGCCTGGCCAGCCAGAGCCTAGTTTGTCAGAGACAGATGTGAAATGCTTATGATGGATTCTAAGCTGAAAAATATCTAATGGCAGTGGAAATGTGGTTTCTGAGGAAAATGCAAAGAATACCATGGACATACAGGAAAAACCAATGAGCAAGTCCTACAAGAAACAAACAAAAAATTGTAAACATATTAGAGAAGTTAGACATAAACATTCAATATTTTTGGGGCATGTTGTGAGAAGAAATTACCTAGAAAACTTAGTGGCAACTTGCAAGATTGAGGGGAAATGAACAAGGGACTTTATCAGAAGAAATTAACTACAGAACTTAGTGTCAACTCGCTTGAGGGAAGAAGAACAAAGGAAAGGCTGAGAAGTAAATATCTGGATGGCTAGGCCACGAGGCATGGTCAAGACGAGAACACAGAGCTGATCCACAACTCTGGTGATCATGTGAGATGGTGAAACATGACTGTCCACACTTATCGGCATAGCACATGATGATGATGATGAATTTTAAATGTAGTGAAAAGCAGGATGAGAAAAGATGAGATAAGGTAACACCAGTGATATACTATATTAAAAAACAGCAATTCAGATTCATATGGCTTAGTTACATACTATGATTCAACAAGGCAATGCTTAGACGAGAGCTCTAGCTCTTAGCTCTTAGACGCAATAGAACCAGATCATGAGGTTTTCCCCACATCTGTTGAATTGATTGAATATCAATTCACTGAATACCACCATGATTGAAGCAAACTTATTCTGCTGTATGACAGTGAATCTTGGAATATGAACAAACAAATTAGGAAGAACTTGGAAGCAATAGAGGTGTGGTTTCTGAGACAAATGTAGAGAATACCTTGGACTGCCAGAGTAACTAACAAGAGCCTGGAGAAGGCAAATGAAAGAAGAACACTACATACGACCATAAGTAAGAGACAAATATGTGACATAAGGCACATCACTTGTGGTCACATAATTAGAAGAGAGGCATTGGAAAAGATTTTGACTAGAAAGATTAACAGTAGAAGAAGCAGAGATATACAGAGAGAAATGATGCTGGATGGCCAAAGACAGCAGCATGGAGGAATACTGATCTGGTGTACCAGGGACTGGGATCTGTGGTGATACATGAACGTCCATGCCAAGCAAACTAAAGCTTACTCCAGCTGCCTCTTCTTAACATGATCCTAGTCACTAGTCACAGTTCCAACGTCACTGCAAAGGATCACCCCATAATGCTCCATTCCTGTGCCAATGAATATCACACACAATGCTTCTCACTGTCCCATGTGAACAGTAAGCAGTCCCAATAAACCAATAGCATGCACAGGCATACGTGCATAAGGCTGCTGCCAGAATGCCAACACAACAGTCTGCCACTAAAATTGCAGTTCATCATCAATGGAAGTGGCAGTCACTAGAAAACCAGCAGTTCCACATATTACTGCATAAGGCAAAACCAGCTAGTGCAGCAGCCGGTCGTCCGCTATATGTCTGAACATGGAGTTCACAGTACAAACCACCACGGACAGATGCAATAGCATTTCACGTGAAATCCACGCTCACAGTGTCACCCCACACACTGAGTAGTTGTGCGACAGAACCATGTACTATTATTCCAACATGAGGAAAATGCGTAAGCAAACCGTAGCCAGAAGCAAAATCACTCCAGAGGCCTTTAACAACTTAACAGCCTATCCGCCACATGGATCAGAAATCAACATGATCCTAACGACAAAGAAAGGATAGAGTAAAGAAGTTGAGTAAGAAGACCAACATACATGATCAAATTTAACGTGTATAGTTTCTTAGATTCATTTATATTTTTATGTACTATTTCCCCAGAGTCCATCATTGCTGGCTTTACCTGACACAAATTATTCTTTGAAGTGAGTATTTAATGTTGTTTTAGCATTCTTGGTTATTAATACACGTATCATAACAATCCTTAAAAACTGCAGAAACCGGAGAATCGCAATTTAGAGTCTCCAGGTTGTGGAAAACTTGGGAAAATTGAAACGAGCAGTGATAAACCTTGAAATGTGTGTACTGTAGCCGGGAAACTTGAAGAAAACTGAAAATGAGATTCTCATCATGAAGGTTTTGGTTATTGGGAATATTTTTGGTATCATACGCTGTATAAATGTGTGATTATTTATGGTTAAGTGTGAGTACATGGTTAAACAATACAGTGAGATGAATAACCACCATAATTTGAAACTGTGCTGGTTGTTGATTTCAGTACATATGATTTGCACAATATGCCAGGATGTACAGTTTTAATATCACTTTGAATAAATGTAAAATTGGTGTCAAGTGCAACATACTAGTCAGGCCTAGCAGGAAGTGCACTGTGATCACATGCATCTTGAGGAAATGATGTCTGCCAAGTAATATTGTCTTTTAAAAATTCTAGTGGACTTTCCGATTATATTTTTAGCACAGCTTATGTTTATAACACATTGAAATAATAGTGTATATTTCTAATTATCATCATTTTTGTTTTGTGATGATGGATACATGCCAAAGTTGTTTTCTTTCTGACTGCTGAGGACATATGAGATGTAATTTAAACAGTGGTTGTCAGTTTTCTGTGTTAAATGATAAATTATCTTAATCATGGTGACTTCCAGTCCCCAACATGGAGGTTAGGCATTTAAACGGTTAAGGCCTCTGGAGTGTTTATGCTTGTGGCTACCATTTGCATTCGCATTTTCCTCATGTTGGACTGGAAGTGTATGGTTCCATCGCCCTGCTACTGAGTTGATTGTGTGGCGTGACGCTGTGAATTTCGTGTGAAATGCTTTGACATCTGTCAGCGGTTGTTTGTAGTGTGAACTGCATGTTCGGAATAATGGCGGCCAGGCTTTGTCGCAGAACTGACTGGATTGCCTTATGCACTAATGTATGGCTGCTGGTTTTCTAGTGACTGCCGCTTCCATTGACAGTGAACTGTATTTTTTGTGGAGGACTTTTGTGTTGGTATTCTGGTGGCGACAGTATGTACAGTGTATCTATCTGTGCAGGCTGTTGGTTTGTCGAGACTCATGTCTGTTTCACTGTTCACATGGGGCAGTGAGGAGCATTTCGTGTGATATTCACTGGCACAGGAACGGAGCATAATGGGGATGACCCGTTGCCGTGAAGTTGGAACCGCAGCTAATGACTAATGACTAAATTTAATCATGGAACTGAGCAAATATGTTTCTGCGATAGACATTAGACAGTACTGGGCATGTGCCGAGTAGGGATGACATGGCTACACAGAGTTGGAAGAGAGCAGACGCCTTCAGTATATAGAGTGTACCTACAGTGAATGTCAGCGCTTGGTGAAGGAGTTAGAATGCATTTTGTAATCCCGCATACCACATTTGAAACATAGCAATGGGTGATTTGGAAGCAGACTGCCTTGCGCTGTTTTTCATACAATGGTATGAGTGCCGGTCATTCATAGCAATAGCAAACTACTGAACGTATTCTTGCTAAGAAATCTCAAACAGCCAAAAAATACTGGGGTTGAGTGCTACATCTTGTAAAAGATATGCAGCTAACTACAGTAAAAAAAAAGTGTCTGATCAAATTATAAAATAAGAGTGTGTGGAATTAGGGATGTACTTTTTTTGTAGAATGATGCAAGCATTTGGCATAATTCAAAACCATACTGGGCTTTTATCATCCTTTATGTGCATCTTTTAATAAACGTTGCTTTAAATGGTTTAGATACAAAATGTGGTCATGGATTTGAATCTATATCGAGGCACATTTTAATTTTGACAAGGCTTCAGATACACACAGTCTATAATAGGTACCAAGAAATGTCTTGGAGAGTAAAACGATGGCCGGCTGGACACTGACCACATCATCCACGGAGTATAGGTCAGCATGGCTGAATGGATAAGAACGCATGTTCTTAAACTCCAGTGTGCTGATGCCAAGGTAAAGGATTCAACCTCATACCGGAGAGTTGAACTAAATTCTTGACCTGTCGTCCTTGACTTCGGGATGTAAATTACAAGTACCTCTGAAGTTGGAGTGGGTTCGCCTGTTGGCGAGGGACACTGTTAATAGGGAAAGCTTATCCACATGCAAAATTTGGTTCAGCATTACTATAATTATGTGTATGGACTATGCTTGACTTCAAAGCGAGCGAGTGCAAATAAAATCCACAGAGTGCCAGTTGGTCTAACGAAATATGGGCCTAGCGCCATATGCCCAAAGAACCTTAGGGTATGTAAAAGTGTCCTATACTTTACTTACTTAAAACTATAATGATATAGTGTTCTGTGAATAATTGTTTTAAAATGAAGTTTTGTATCCATGCTTCTCTTGTTTGTTCATTTGCATTTTGGTTTAAGTAGGCCAAGCATCATGGAGGAAGATATCATTGAGCAGCAGACTTCACGCTACAAGAATGAGTTCCAAGAATTGGGTATCCTAGGCAAGGGAGGATTCGGGTCTGTGTACAAAGTTAGTATCTTCTTGTGGGATGTGGGCTGTCTTGTCTGTGTACAAAGTTAGTATCTTCTTGTGGGCTGTCATGTCTGTGTACAAAGTTAGTATCTTCTTGTGGGATGTGGGCTGTCATGTCTGTGTACAAAGTTAGTATCTTCTTGTGGGCTGTCTTGTCTGTGTACAAAATTAGTATCTTCTTTTGGGCTGTCATGTCTGTGTACAAAGTTAGTATCTTCTTAAGGGATGTGGGCTGTCATGTCTGTGTACAAAGTTAGTATCTTCTTGTGGGCTGTCATGTCTGTGTACAAAGTTAGTATCTTCTTGTGGGCTGTCATGTCTGTGTACAAAGTTAGTATCTTCTTGTGGGATGTGGGCTGTCATGTCTGTGTACAAAGTTAGTATCTTCTTGTGGGATGTGGGCTGTCATGTCTGTGTACAAAATATTTGTATATATGATATTTGAACTGTCATGTCCTTTTAAAGTATCTTAATGATCTTTAAACTATTATGCCTATGTACAAAGTATCTTATGACATTAGAACTGTCATGTATGTGTACAAAGTATTTTTATATATGACATTTGAGCTGTTATGTCTTTGCAAAGAATCTTATGGCATTTGAGCTATCATGTCTAGTAACAAAGAATGTTATGGCATTTGAGCTATCATGCCTGTATGCAAAGTATCTTATGACATTTAACTTGTCATGTATGTACAAAGTATTTTATTACATTTGAGCTATCATGTCTGTGATCACCCTTGCTGTGTCATATTTATGTTGCAGAAATGTTTATTGTATCTTGTTCTGTCTGTATACTGTATTTTATTATTGTATTATTTCAAAGGCCAGGAACTACTTAGATGGTCGTGAATATGCAGTAAAGAAAGTCAGATTCAAACACAAGAATACAGATTTGGAGTTGAAGGTTAGTGCATTCTAATCGTCTGTCTATCGTGATATAATTTAGGCTCAAACATTTGGGAATTTGTATGAATCTGTTGTCCAGGCTATGCAGCGCTGCCACTTGTTGTGTATAACCAAGTGCATAAGGAAAGCAAAGAATAGCAACACCGTGACTATAGTAACCTATCATGCATGTCATAACAGGCCACTAAGCAGAGTTTTGACTAGCTACCTCATTCCATAGACAACCTAAGCTGAAAATTCAGCCAGATATGAACAAGTCTACAAGTGACTTGGTTAAAGCTGGTTGAGGGCCTATACTCCGTTAGGAGATGAAAGGCAGATGACGATACAGAAGTCAGTGGCAGTAAGAAAGCTGATATACTGGCTTCAAAAGTACCCATCACTGGGGCATTGAGGATGGACTGAGGAGATACATTGTGAGCAATAAGTGACAGCTTGGTGCACGGCGACACTTCTTTTGATGGTTCTTCTTGGCTATAACTGCTGGAGTGGGGGGGCTGAGTTTGGAACTGTTAGCATTGAATACTGGGAGGACAGTTCTGTCATGAAGCTAATCAACTTGCAGCAGGGACAGTCAGGGCACAGAGCCTTTGACTTCTGCATGGAGAGACTAATCAGTTATGAACTTGCCCTGAGTGTATTGACATTGAGCCATAATGATAATCAGTTAGGCATCAACTTTGTTAGTTCATCTTTAAGGCTAGGATGTTTGTCCTCCAAAATATATCAAAAATGATGGTTCCGTCGCCCTGCTACTGAGTGAGTGCGTGGCGCGACACTGTGAGCTGTGAGTTTTGTGTGAAGTGCTTTTGAATCTGCCCAAGTTTTTTTTTGGAACGTGACTGCATGTTCGGAGCGATGGCAGGTGGCTATGTCCCAGAGTTGACCGGTTTTTGCCTTATGCAGAAATGCGTGGCTGCTGGGCTTCTGGTTGACTGCCACTGCCGTTGGTGATGAACTGTATTTTCGTGGAATGTGTGGGTGAACATCTAGGAAACATCCAGATAGGAAAATGACTGCCGATTCCATCAGAGATGAATTTTGTATTTCGTGGGGGACTGGTGTGTTGACATTCTGGCGGCGGCATTATGTACAGTGTATGTATGCGGGCTGTTTGTCGAGACTCCTGTCTTTTCCACTTTTCGCAGTGGGGAGCGTTTTGTGTGATATTCACTGCCACAGGAACGGAGCATAATGGGGACGACCCGTTGCTGTGAAGTTGGAACTGCGACTAACTAATATATCAAAAATATTATTAGTAGGTCATGTCTGTTTCCTGCATAAGGCAAATATTGACTATATATAGAAAAGTTCATTTTTAAGGGAGTCTTTTTGTTATTTTTTAAAGGAAGCATGATGGGATACAAAGAGTTTGGATCACTGATTTACTTCCTTTCACCTTGGGAAATCTCCATAATTGGCATCTGGAATATGTATGAATTGGGAAAGACAGTACATGTGGGTGAAGAAATTAAATATTATAAGATTAACATTCTGGGATTGAACCCACAAGGGAAATGAAATAGAGGAAGATCTGACAACACACTGAGAAGAGAATTAGAGATGAATATGGGGAGAACGTAGTATGAACTTCAGGAATAGCAAAAGATATGAAGGCTTAGCTTGAGTTGGTTGAGGGGCTATACTTCAGTGGGGAATAAAGAAAAAGAATAAAGCTAATTTACACTGACAAGCATACTAGGAATATGGTTTAAGGCCATTACTTTCTATAAATTCAAACGGGGTATGCGGAATTATGAACTGCGTCCGTAAACTCTTTGCCATGGAGCCACGGTTTCTATAACCAAAATTAAAATGAGTTGAACTGTAGTAAAGCTGGTTATAAGAAGGAGTGAAGACAGGTATGCTTCGGGCGGAGTGACAGGCTTATATTCAATCATCAACAATAGAGAGCATCTGCTGGATTTTTCCCCAAGACATGCTGGTGTGGTGGGAAATGAGCAGGCGGACAGATTGGCTTGGACTGCACCATTTGGTGGCGTGTTGGTGCATGATAAGGCAGACATGGTCGGACCCCTTTGGTGGGGTGTTGGTGCATGATAAGGCAGACATGGTCGGACCCCTTTGGTGGGGTGTTGGTGCATGATAAGGCAGACATGGTCGGACCCCTTTGGTATCGTGTGTATTGTGCGGAAGAAAGGATATATCATCATGGCCTGTAGAGAATGTTGCTGCAGGGAGTGACTAGAGGATCTCTCCAACACTCAAGTCTCCGAGAAAATTCTGCAACTTAAATATATAAATTGCCAATCTCTCATTCTCTTTGTTTACTACTACATTGAAATCTACAATTTGCTAATCTCTCATTCTCTTTGTTTACTACTACTTTGAAATCAAAAACTAGCTGCTAAGAGAAGTGAAAGCTTTAGCAAACCTGCAGCATACAAACATTGTTGGCTACAATGCAGCTTGGATGGAATATGACAGTCCTTATCTGAATGGCAAAGGCAAGTATTTTGTTAGTTTTTCTATCTCCAATTCTCAGGGCCAACAGGAGTGCATAACCACATTCAACAGGGTTAAAAAACAATCTTTCTCTTCCCCCCCCCCCCATCTATTAATAGCGCTGCCAAAGTGAATCTGGTACAACAGATTGTGGAGAACGTCACACAGTTTAATGAGTCATTGACTAAAATAATGCTAAATAACTGTATTTTGTTTTCCCAACTGAAGGAATTTGGAAACACTATCCTAACTTTTAGGTTGTCATTGTTGTATTGAGCAATGTCATTGATTTTATTTTGATCATTATTGTCTTCAACACTACAAATGGCACTTGGATTGGCTGGCTTCTTGTCTTTGCTTTCTTTTCTATGAATAAATGTTACATTTACAGGCAAGCTAGGCTGTTTAAAGAAGTCTGTAAGAATACACACATCAATCAATTTTTAGCGGATTTGCTTTCTTCATTTTCTGCAATGTTAGTAATGTTTAGAAAGTAAAGTTTAAGTACAAGAGGATTGACTTCATTGCACTGGGTTTTATTCCATTTGGCTCAGTCTCTTTCTGCAGAGCAGCCTGCCAAAAGCATCACATGGAGCACAAACTCCGCAGCTCTAGCGATGACCCCCAGTAGTCTAATAAATTGCAGCCGTGAACTAAATGATGACATGGTTTTATTCCATTTGGCTCAGTCTCTTTCTGCAGAGCAGCCTGCCAAAAGCATTGTATGGAGCACAAACTCTGCAGCTCTAGTGATGACCTCCTGTAGTCCATAATAAATTGCAGCCGTGAACTAAATGATGGCATCGAAAATTAATCCATGACTTTCACAATATGAGGCAGGCAGCTTGATCGCTTTAACATGACGACCACTTGTGTAAAACACATAACACATGTTTGTAAACCCATTGATGACATATGGGTGTGCAATACGTGGGTGTAAATTCTGGAGTCCTCTACCAAAAACAGTATGAATAGCGCCCAAGTTACATAACCTCTACTGTTAAGGTTAAGGATGACTAACATATTGCTGCAATAGTGCAGAAAATTATAATGACACATTTATTATTATAATTTAACTGTTCATGGAATACAGAAAACACATAAACCTCACAAACATATACTGTACTCATTATTTGAAAAGAAAGTAATAGATGTTTCTAACAGGGAAATATTGGAAAAAAAATATTTTGAAAATGTAAAAACTAATTTGAATATTGCCAGGTAAAAATTTCCAGGCACCATGGCAGTCAGGCAGCCTGGATTTGTCTACCCAATTTAATAGCTCAACATTGCATTCTTCTCACCAGATAGGGCCCTTATCAAAGGTCAAAAGACACAAGACAGTGATAGTGACACCACAGATAGGTAAGTCTACCATACCATAGCTCTGTATAACAACTCACATTTCACATATATTGTGATTCTACATGTGAGTAACATTTATTGTAATTCTTCTTCTTCTTCTTCTGTTTTTGTACACCTTCAAGCATCAACCTGAATACATTTAAAGAAAGCAACACCCAACTTGAGGTTGTTGACATCATATAGTGTTTGTCCTTACATGGTGCGGTTGTAGACCAAAATAGTTTTCTAATCTTCTTATGATGGACACTCGCAGCAAATGGTTAGCAGTCATTTTCCCAATTTCACAGTTGTATTCATCAGTATCAGTATCTCTGTAGCTTATTGAACATGTCATAGTTCAGCCTAATATGTCCTGTGTGGAGTGTGAAGATTGTTACTTATTATCTTTGGTGGAGCTGGTAATGTGTATCATCTGTGTGGTGGCATGATGGTAATGTGTATCATCTGTGTGGTGGCATGATGGTAATGTGTATCATCTGTGTGGTGACATGATGGTAATATGTATCATCTTTGTGGTGGCATGATGGTAATATGTATCATCTTTATGGTGGCATGCTTTGGTTCAATGTCTTTTTTATAAACCTCTTGGCTTCATAATAGGTTATGTCTATATCAGGTTGAGTTAGTATTCTACTTTACTTTTGCCAATTTGTGAGCCTCTTCATTACAAAGCATGTTGCAATGAGACATTTTTCTATTGTATATATAACACATTCCATAGATTTTCTACTATTAAGACTGCTAGTTCTGTATTGTTTTTTGGTCTTTGGTATTGAGACAGAAGAGCTATGTACTTCTCTTTATTTTGTTTTTTCAGCAGCATTTTTACTGCAGTTTTCAAAGCCCCTACCTCTGCTCTGAAGTTACTTTAGAATTTTCAAGTTGCCACTGCCTAAGGTTTCTCTGCTTTATTTTTTTTTAAATTCAGGAGAATTCCTCTACCTCTGTTTTCTATGGAGTTTTTAGCTGATCCAAATATATAGGTGCTCTTAAGTAGTAAGTAGTTTAGTGTTCTGTTTCTTCTTTGTTTCATCCTTAATGTTCTTTTTCTCAATACCAGTAATGTTTTCTATTGTGCTGTGGCTTAGAGGCATGTGACAATTCCACGTCATATCGAGTCAAGGTTTCGAAATCAGCAGCGGGTGATTTGGAAACAGGCCACTTTGTGCTGGTTTCGATTGTATAAGGCAATGTGCATTCAGAAAGCTATGGCAAACTGCTGGATGTAAAAATTGCTAGTAAATCACGAACAGCCAAAACAGCTGGGGTTGATTGTGACCTCCTGTAAAGGATATGCAACTAACTTTCCCTTTCTTTCTATCATTACCGGCAGCTGCTACTGTCTCCAAGCTGGCAACCTGTGTGTATTGTTGATGGGTTTAGTTGTTGATAAGTTAAGTATAGAATCTGGCCTGATCTTTCTTGTTACAGATTCACTTTAGTCTTCCCCTTCTAAGGCCTTTAAATCTCTGATCCACAAGCTGGTTTTTCAATCATCTAAATTGTTCTGCTTTATTGGTGAGCTGTTTTGTCCTGCATAGGTTGTAGAACTTTTCCAGTTTTGAACTATTTATTGTGGTAAAGTGTGACATGGCTGCTGTTGCCCAAGCTGCATTGCCATGTTCAAGGAGTGGCCTCCCTTGTCCAGTATATAAATGCTCCCCATGTTTTTCAAGTTAATAATTCTTTGACTTGCTCTTGTTCAGTTAGTCTTAGCCTTCCTTCCACATCTGGCAGTGATCACAAGTGACACCTAGGCAGTTTGGATTGTCATCCTGTCATAGTGTTTTTCCATTGAATATTAGCTTATTATTTGAGAGGGAGAACACTGTGCATGTTATTGTAATTCTATACGTCACATCTATATGTAACACTAATTGTAATTCTTTATGTGAGACTTATTGTAATTCTATATGTGACTCTTATTGTAATTCAGATTGTGAGTTAACATTTGTTGTAATTCTATTAGTGGGCATGTTTATAATAGTTAGTTGCATATCCTTTACAGGACTGGTGTAGTCAACACCAGCATCTTTTGCTGTTGTTGTTGTCTTTTCAAGTTTTACGCTCAGTAGTTTGCCATTGCTTTCTGAATGACCGGCACCTATACTATTTTGTTAAAAACCAGCGCAACGCGGTCTGCTGCCAAATCACACTCAGCTGTGTGTTGAACGCGGGTATGCGGGTTCGCGAACCACATCTGTAACCACTTCGCCATGGAGACCGGCATGTTTATAATAAATGTTCAAAAATGTAAGTTTTACAAAAGTAAATTTTCAGCTTTCTTGTATTCAGCTTCACGAATCTCCATACCACATTGTAGCATGCATTCTGTGTCTATCTCACGTTGTCTATAATAATCTTGCTGTGGCCTTAGACATCCAGCACTTTTGAATCCATTTACCAATCATAACAGAATTTTCTGGCAATTGTTTGAGAAAGAAGATGACGAGGAAGGGAACTGGCAACTCCACCTCATATATCATGACCTAGAATATATGAAGACCTGACATCTCACACCCCAGCAGCAGTATCCGCTATGGGACAACCTTTATCCATCATACTCCTGTACTCCTTGTTGCCCTCTTGGTGTCATACTTTGGAGTTGTGTATCATGTGTATTCTTTTCTCTCCAAGGAAACATTCATTCAGCATGATAAAACCATCTTAACTCTTTGTGTCATACTTTGGAGTTGTGTATCATGTGCATTCTTTTCTCTCCAAGGAAACATTCATTCAGCATGATAAAACCATCTTAACTCTTTGTGTCATACTTTGGAGTTGTGTATCATGTGTATTCTTTTCTCTCCAAGGAAACATTCATTCAGCATGATACAACCATTTTAACTCTTTGTGTCACGCTTTGGAGTTGTGTATCATGTGTATTCTTTTCTCTCCAAGGAAACATTCATTCAGCATGATAAAACCATCTTAACTCGTTGTGTCATACTTTGGAGTTGTGTATCATGTGCATTCTTTTCTCTCCAAGGAAACATTCATTCAGCATGATAAAACCATCTTAACTCTTTGTGTCATACTTTGGAGTTGTGTATCATGTGCATTCTTTTCTCTCCAAGGAAACATTCATTCAGCATGATAAAACCATCTTAACTCTTTGTGTTATACTTTGGAGTTGTGTATCATGTGCATTCTTTTCTCTCCAAGGAAACATTCATTCAGCATGATAAAACCATCTTAACTCTTTGTGTCATACTTTGGAGTTGTGTATCATGTGCATTCTTTTCTCTCCAAGGAAACATTCATTCAGCATGATACAACCATTTTAACTTTTTGTGTCACACTTTGGAGTTGTGTATCATGTGTATTCTTTTCTCTCCAAGGAAACATTCATTCAGCATGATAAAACCATCTTAACTCTTTGTGTCATACTTTGGAGTTGTGTATCATGTGTATTCTTTTCTCTCCAAGGAAACATTCATTCAGCATGATAAAACCATCTTAACTCTTTGTGTCATACTTTGTAGTTGTGTATCATGTGCATTCTTTTCTCTCCAAGGAAACATTCATTCAGCATGATAAAACCATCTTAACTCTTTGTGTCATACTTTGGAGTTGTGTATCATGTGTATTCTTTTCTCTCCAAGGAAACATTCATTCAGCATGATAAAACCATGTTAACTCTCAAAACAAGCTTTTTGCCAATTCCTTTTAGGAGTAAATTGAGGGTTATAATTGGTAATGATAATTTTAAGCTTATTGCTTCAGATCAATTTAAAACTGAAAATTCCATCACATGTCAACACACACACATTATCACAAAGTGGCTAATGTAATACTGACCACTAGTGCAATACTGACCACTAGTGCAATACTGACCACCAGTGTAATACTGTCCACTAGTGTAATATTGACCACTAGTGTAATATTGACCACTATAATGCTGACCACTGGTGTAATACTGACCACATTGCCTTTTGTGTGCCACTTGGATGTATTTATAGTTTCCCAGAATACAAGTATGCCCGTAATTCTTGTTGTCCCCTGCTGCCTCATGTTATGAAGGTTGTGGGTTTGTTTCTCGGATTGTTTCATTCAGAGCATGAGTGAAGTTTTTCCTGAGACTCCTGGGAGTCATTGCTGGAGCTACGGAGTATGTGCTTTGTGAGATGCCCTCTGCAAGCAGCTTGCTGTTCTGCAGAAAGAGACTAGGCCAGATGGGGTAACAACCCAGTGCAGTAAAGTCAACCTTCTTAGCTTAGTACTTTTAATGTTAGCTGAGCTGAGCTAAGAATCGACACGTCACTGCACTCAGGACATTCCCATATGTTCTCCATCCCCTCGTTCAACAGCCAGCGGAGAGTCATACTACAAATTATTCCCACCACTATCTGATCAAAAGTTCTCCTTGTCTTCCCTCTGTTTTGAGATTCTTCCAGAACCCCTGCCAATCCCCTGCAATATCAATCTTTCCATGTATGGGTTCCCCATACTGTTCTGTTACATACTAATCTGTTCTCCCACCTGGTCCCACTGGCGCTCAACCACCTCTCCCATAGGTAATCTACCACCAAGAGGTGCATTACCTGCCCCAGCCTATTAGTCTGTTCATTTCCCCGCACCCCACATGGCCAGGGGAAAATATCCATACAATTATCTCAATGTGTGACCTCAAAGCGAGGATAGCCATTCCATATGAAACGTGCCTTTCTCCACTTTACTTAGCATTGTTTGTTGCAGTGGTACAATTAATGTTAAACATTTGTTTTCTAATATTATTTTACAATAATTATTTTCAGTGTGCAGTTTGACAATCAAGGCAGCATGAGCATAGAGTTTTGTCTTTCTGATGATAAAAACAAGCCCGGGGTGAACAAATCCACTGCTGCACCCATTCCAGGTGGTTTGGCCATAAATGCAAAACTTTTTAGTACAGTTCATACACAAGATGTGGCATTTGCAACTGGAAGAAAAGCTGCTGGTTATTTGAGCTCCAAGCACACTCGTTTAAATAAAAATCATAACAGGTCATCAGAAGAGGACAGTGTGGTTTTTGTTGACTCTGTCCACACACATGAGAGTCTCCAGAAGTCACCTACACTTGAGCATGTTCATAAAGGAACTGGCAGATCGTTGATGAAAACAAAGACTGAGCATGGTGCAAGTTATTTTCCAAAAGATGGTAGGAACCAAGAGAATAATGAGACTATATATTTTCATGAGGAAGGGTTTAATATAACTACAGAAACTTATAAAGATGCTTCTACAAACAATTTTTCAGGCGATTCCTTATGGAATCCTCATAATATAGATGACAGTTTCTTAGGTAATTCATCCACTGTTCCACAGTTTCATAACTTTTCATTGGAAGATAGACACAGTGACCATAACACAACCGAGTTCTTGACTAGTTCTGATGTGTTAAATGTCCATAGACAGACATTTTCTACAGGATGTGTGGTTGCCCAGGAGACCTCATTATCTGTAGATGACCAGATGAATGTTTTAAACACATCACAAGTTCATTATCATTGGTGTCCAGATTTCACAAAATTCTCTGATCAAAAGAATCCAGCCCAGTCTTCCGGTGTTCACTTACCATCAGACTTTATATGTCTGTGCCAACAGGCAACATCGTCAGTTGTCATAGATCTCAAGAAAGACCAGTATCTTCAGCATCATCAAGAAAATGTACCTATTGCCAAATTTGATTCCGATTCATATATGCCAGCAAATCGTAACCATTGTGTGTTAAATACTGCCTCCCAAACACAAAAACTTCAGTTGAAATCAGCTTTGCCCAGTCTGTTGATTTCACAAGGAGAAACATCACATAACAGTGAATGTGTTATCTCTACACCATTTCAAGCATTCAGCATTTCAACCACCCCAAAGTTCTCAATCTCATGTTCAAAATACAATAAGGCAATTAAAATAAACCCAGACAAAACACCATTCACAGAGAAGAAAGTAAGAAATAGCTCCTTGTTGTCTCATGCTTCATCTCAGAGCCTACAATTGGATGCAGTTCAAGAAACCCAACGTGACTTGAACATTTTTGTGTCTCATACAAGCGACATTGAAGAGCCTTTCTCAAAATCTTCCAGTACACCTACCAGAGCAGAAAAGCCTGGCAACCGACAAGCTGTTTTAGGAAGAAGAGTTCCATTGATGAAAGTAAGCTTCAGGAGTGATAGTGAAAATGATGCAGAAGACGTTTTAGAATTCCAGAGTAACTATGTCTTTCAGGTATGTTTTCAGTTGTTTATTTATTCTATTATTTTTTGTGCGTTCGCATGCTTTGAACTCAACTGTAGTCCATGCATGCTACAAATTCTAGTGCATTGGACTGATTTTTAGTATGGATTAGCTTTCCTTACTACCAATGTCCCTCACCATCAAGCGAATCCATTCCGACTTCTCCATAATTCAGCCCAGGCTTTGAGCTATGAAGAGGTGTAACTTAATCCCTGATCCCTGCCATGGGTTGTAGTTATTATACCTTTTTTAAGCACAGTGTAACTAACATCGGACAAAATGGTAAGGTGCCAGTATAGTAGTAAATATTGCATATATTATTGTTGATTAGATTAACATTATGGGTGATGATAAATGAAATAATGTATGACAAGAAAGAGATAAGAAGGACAGAATGATAGATGGGCTTACATTTATAATTTTTAACCCTTAAAAAATAAAGTCCGTTCATCCGTTGACTCTGATAGATGCAAGCCCTTTCCAAGGCTCAAATGTTGGAATGCCAGTGCTAAAAAATTGTTTCAACACCAGGTTGATTTTGTAAGCAATTTTTCATTCTGTAGTTTGCCATTGTTTTCTGAATGAGAAGTCAGTGTTCAGGTCCAGCTGAATCCTGGTTAAGGGATTTAACCCCTACCCCACCAACATCAGAAGTATAAAAGTGAGTGTTCTTATCCTTTCGGTTACGTCAACTTCTGATTGCTAATGCTTCAGATTCAAAAGTTAAAACTCAATTTTTTTGAGAGTTCACAAACAACAAGAATATATTTGGTATAACTTTGGTTTCTGCAGAACTCAATCACATTGTACATACAGATGGAACTGTGCACTTTTACGCTACAAGAATGGTTGACACAGCGGAACTCAGAATTTCATCTGAAAGGATGCGGTAAGTAAATCCCTCATTATAAAAAGTTGGTACCAGATTTATGTGAAAGCAAGTATCTTACAATTGGAACATTAATTAAAATGGTACATTTGTATATAGAAGGTCAAGGATTTCCATTTCTATCTTGTTGTAGCATACTTGGGATGTGAGTAAGTGTGTTAACATGGTTGATAGGGATCTAAGTTGATAATTGCACGAGTGCGGTCGTATGAGGGTTGAAAGCCTGCATTGGTCGCCTCACTAAGTGAGGGAACGACTGGCCACCTATTCCTCTATGTATTCAGGTCTACAAAATGTGATGATCCTATCACATCTTAGACTCTTAGCAGGCTTCTGCTGTGGGGCATGGTTTTGTGTGTGCTACATTGGGGATATCAGGATATGTCTTATTTTATTGACCAAACGATACTTGATGGGCATCATCATTATCACATCAGACATGTGCAGGTCCGCATGGCTGAATGGATAAGAACGCGTGTTCTTAATCATCCGGTGTGTTGATGCCGAGGTAAGCGGATAAACCCCTACACTAGACAGCTGGACTAAAATGTTGACCTGTCCTTGACTTGGGGATGTAAATTACAATTACCTCTGAAGTCGGAGTGGGTTCGCCTGATGGGAGGGACACTGTTAACAGAGAAAGCTAACCCACACACAAAATTCAGTCCATCACTACTATAAATTGTGTGTATGGACTACACTTGAGTTCAAAGCGAGCGAGCACCAAAAAAAAAAAAAATCAGACATTTGACCTCCCAGATCAAGTGATAATTCTAGGAGAAAAATACTTCTGTATCAATCATTATCCAGTGAAAGAAAGATTCAAAGATTCATCAAGGGAACAGCTGAAAAGGAGCAACTTTATACGTCAGGCCTGCTGACTACACAAACACGTCCCATGGTTACTGTGTAAAGTTGTCCCGTTAATGTCAATATCAGAGCAGAAAACTTGGTAAGATGAGAAACGTCTAAAACTCAAGATGGAATACAAGTAAATGACGTATATTGTAAAATACAGTCGAATAGCATTGAACTGAAAACAGCAACTCTTAGCCTTCTTGATGAAGCATACCAATTTTAATATTGGACGCCTCTTCTTCTTGTTTGTTCCTCTGTCTGGGGAAGTGTGGTGACTGCCCATAAACATCATCTTGGAAATGTAATCTATGGATGTATCTTGGCTGTCCTCATATGAGATCTGCATGCTATAAATATTTGATTATGGGTGAAAAGATAGTCCCATGACAGATACAACCATGTGGATGAGAAGTTCCTTCACATTTTCTGGGTCTCAAATGAAGTGAAGTTTGGTGGTCGGTTCCCTGCATCACCACGTTTCCTTCTGAGACAATTCCCAAAAATTTCTAAGAATGATCTGGCACCCATTGTAAGCCGGCTCTGTGGTGAAGGGGTTACGAATGCAGTTTGTAATCCTGCATACCGCGTTCAAAACACGCCTGCTGGCGATTTGGCACCGGACCGTTTTGCTTTGGTTTTTATACAAAAGTATGAGTGCCGGTTGTTAAGAAAGCAATGGCAAACTACTGAATGCAAACTTGCCAAGAAATCACAAACAGCCAAAAAATGCTGGGGTTGACTGTAGTGTCCTGTAAAGGATATGCAACTAATTTTAACCTATTGTAAGAGGCTGGGTCAACCACAGAGCAGTACTGGTCAGAAAATTAATCTGGCCACTGCTGGGAATTGAACATAAACCCATGTCTTTGTGAGCAAGTATGCAATGGTGGCATCAGATTACAGGTTTTGAAAAGTTGTGTGGCCTTTGACATCGCTGTTAACCCCAGCATTTATTGACTGTGATTTTATAGGCAATTTTATATTTAGTAGTTTTTACATTGCTTTCTAAATGGCTGACATTCATACCATTGTGAAAATCAATGCAGTGTGATCTATTCCCAAATCGCTCAACTGATTTTGAACCATGTATGTTGGATTATAAAACTGTCCACCACCCCTGAGCTCAGACACATGGGTAGGGTTTCTAAACACAAAACAACAGATTGCTTCTAATTGGTTAGGTTTAGGAAAGATAAGAAGACATATAATGTCAATGTGGGTGTCAATATTTTGTTTATTATTCTCTCTACAGATGATGTGGCTATGCGTTCAGAAAATATTCGGGTCTTTCACCAGATTCTGCAAGGAGTTGATTTTATTCATGCCAATGGATTGATTCATAGAGATCTTAAGGTATGTATTCTTTACAAATGTTCATAGAGTTGATATAAGAAGACAAAAGAAAGCTACCACTTGCAACTAGAGACATGGCGGCATTGATGTGCTAGGGCCTTACATCTCACTGACCAGAACTTTTCTTCATCTCCCATGAGGTGTCCTAGGAAATAGATACTAGTGTGCCTGACAAATGGGAGATCTCTGTTGCAGTGGATGAACAAAAATGGAAAGTGGAATTGGTCAGGCTTACCATAACAATCACAATTGACAGAATGGGTATTGCGGGTAGAAGGCCTTCTTCAGCAAAACATTAAAAAAAAGTCATTGACTTAGCTACATTGAAAAATTGACCCCAAAAAATCAGTTTAGCAGAGATGCTGGAGTTGTCCAAAACCCACACTGAATCCTAGGGCACCAAATCTCAACTGTGCTGACCAATTCCACTTTCCATTTTTGTTGATTCACACAAAGTATTTTTACAGCTTGTTTTTCATTCAACCCATTTCATTTCCCATTGTGGTTAAACCTGCTAAGGACTACACAATTTTTATGCTGGGAGATTGCAATTGATGAAAGACAATCAGCACCTAAGTGTTGCACACCCGACGTAGAGAAGTTACTGTTATGCTTGGAATGAGTGTTACTTTTCCACCAGGATAAAACTCTGTGACCTCTAGTTCTCAGTTCTTACAAGCCATGCAGGCATGAACAGTTTAAAACAGTTTAAACAGCAGTCATCTGCTGCCAAAGACTATCCATACACCTTCATTTTGATTGCATTCGAATGTTTCATGCTGAAATTCAGACAGAGTAAGAATACCTAGCCATTTTAATAATATAAAATAACACAAAGTAATACGGCTTTACAGAACAGAATTACAAAAAAATGCAGGATGTTGCGGCGACTAGCCTTAATCAGCAAACAAATTCATACACAAAACACATCAATAATCACTGTTCCGTAAAGCTGCATTACTTTGTGTTATTTTATATAGTTTACATTTTCACAGCTTTACCTCAGTTCCCCTAATTTTATTCAAATTCTAGCCATTATTAGTCTGTCATGGATAGAGAAAAAAGAGGGGTAACTGCTGCAGAGCTGATGCAGGAATCTGAATGATCACAAGATAGAACTGGGAAGCTTGATGACAGGACAAAACACACACATAGATACTAGCAAGTGTCTCGACCAAAGTCTATATCAGCTTTAAAAAAAACAAACAAGAATGCTCAACTGTAAAACCTTGAAGTATCACAAACACAGTAACTGATGTATCACAATGACAGATACTGATGTATCACAATGACAGATACTGATGTATCACAGAAACTGCATGTTCAATACATCAAGAATGAAGAGTTATCAAGACAGGACAGCATTACTTTCAGTCAATCAAGTGCCATCTCCACGGTGAAGGTGGGCTGCAATAAATCTCCAGCACTTTCTGTTTCTGTGTCTAACTCTGGTTGTACACTGGCAGATTGCTGCTTTTCCATCTCTTAATGTTATTGTTCTTCTTGTAGTACTCTCTACCCCTTGCTTACTGGCCTTTGACTCTTCCCTCCAGTGTGGCTTATATAAGGCTGTCATATCTTTTAAAAAGTCGCTTCAAGTCGACAGGGTCGACTTCATTGCACCGGGTTTTTATCGCATACTGCTCAGTCTCTTTCTGCAGCATGGAAAACGTTGCACAAAGCACAAACTCTGTAGCTTAAGCAACGACTCTCAGGAGTCTCTGAAAAAAAAGCACTCGTGAACCAACGAACGCAGCCAGGAATCAAACTCACAACCTTTGGAACCAGAGTCAGACGGTTTGACCACTTTGCCACAGAGACTCATCTTTTAATATGGCCAGGTATTTGAATTGTCTCTCTTTTTATTACTTCCATCTCTTTTCGTGTTTAGTTTTTCTTCATCATCTTCATGTGCCTTGCCAGCTGGCATAGACATTCATGTCTCTCCACAGATCTCAGCTCTGGATCAACTCTGCCCTTCCAAGTCACCACTTCAGTCCATCCAGCATAATTTCTCTTGGTCTGCCTCTGCCTTTTCTCCCACTAATCTTTACGTTTGTCACAATGTTTTCCAACACCTCTCTTCTAATTACTTGTCTGTTTCTTATAGTTGTATATATTGATCAACTTTCATTAACCTTTTCCAGACAATTGTTGTTAATTACTCTCGCAGCCAACGTATTCACAACATTCAGCTCAAGAACCATATCTCCATAGCTTCCAGGCTGTTCCTGATTTGTTCATTCACGTTCTAGCTTTTATTAGATTTAATTAATTGTTTGGTTTTGGTTCCCATAAAATGACACCCATTCTTTTGCATTTATGTATTTTAAGAGCCTCAATTCCATGTTCTAGTTCTGTGTTCATTGTCCACATGTCTGCATCATACAGTGTTGAGTTTGATAACATTTGACTATTCTCATTCTCTTATTTTTAATTATATACTGCCTTTCATTTATGATTCCAATACTCCTTCATGCCATGATACCAAACTGTGTAGTATATTCTCTTTCTGTCTTCCACCCCAAATTTTCCATTATGATGACTACTCCAGCTATTCCCTTTCTCATGATGTGCCCAATGAATGTAGATTTTCTTCTTCTCATGTGAGTAAGCAGTTCTCTTTATGAGTTAACTTCTTTCAAAATATCTTTATTGCAATGTTTAATCTGTCCATTGTATTCTCATCATCATCATCATCATCTTCTGTCACTTTTGTCGTTAAACATCGTGGGAAGGAATAGTTGACATTACAGCATCCGATGGGTGGCATTGGATAATGTCATTCGGTGTGATTGTATAATTTATTTTCTTCCCGGGCATCCTCTTGCTCTCGTAGCAGATCTTCTTTGATGTAGAGCTAGTGCTGGTAGTTGATTGTGTTGCATTCTAACAAGATAGCTGAACCATTTGACCTTCTGCCCTTCAGTTTATATGGAGCACAAGGTGTTGATCCCACTGTCTCCCTGATAACATCATTTCTTATTCAGTCTCGAATAGTTAAGTTGGCAGCTCTCCTCAAGCATCTCATCTCGCAGATGTTGATTTTTCATAAGTGTGATTTAGATAATGTCCAAGTTTGACATTGGTAGCATAAGGTTGGTGTAAAAATGCTATTTATTAACTGTCGTTTTGCAAACATAAGTATATTTGGATATTTCAGTATGGGTGATAGTTGATATATAACTGCACTTGCTTTCTGACATTTGATTTTTTTTTTTTATTTCTGTCTATTCTGCCATCTTCTGTGATAATACTTCCAAGATATTTGAATTCTTTGTTTCCGAAATGTGCTATTCATCAGTATATTTAGGATACTCATCATTCTTCTATAAAAACAATATCACTGCTGCTTCCATGTAATTCCTCACGTCTGCTATTTAATGGCTATATTTGTTTTAAAATTGCAGCCAAGGAACATTTTCCTCTCAGGGAGTGACCTACATGTGAAGATAGGTGATTTTGGATTAGCTACAGGTGATGCCCTGAAACCTGGCAGAGAAGATTTAGTCTTGACACCATTATCTACAGGTTGGCTGCTTCTCTTTCTTCCACATGAGCTTTTATTATGATACAGTTGTTTATATTTGTTACTTGTTTTATGTCTGGTTATACTTATCTATCAACTTACCTATCTACCAACCTACCTACATATTTATCTGACTGTCTGCCACTACTTTCTGTCCATTTGTCTGTTTATTTGTCTGCTTAATTATATATGGCAAATTAGAAATGAAGAAGACAGTCCACATTCTCTGGCATGTCATGAGATGGGAAAAGCTGGAGTATGTTGTGACAACAGGAAAGTTGGAGGGGAGCAGAGGCAGGGGAAGACCAAGAGAGAAGATGCTGGACAGTTTGACATCATGGCATAGAGGAACATCAGTATCAGAAATGATTGGCAGTACATGAGACAGAAGGACAGACTTTATTACCGATGCCAAATGGCATGAACTGTAAGAAGAAGAAGAAAAAGATCTCTGTATAACAAAATTATATGTTTGAATAACAAAGACACAAACAATAGATTGCACGATTTATTGCCTGGCGTATTTCGCAACATCTCATCAAGTGCATTCTGCATAAATCACATGTTAAAACATTGTTTTAACATTATATGTCGTGGGATTAATACTTAAACAGACAATTTTTTACTGTCCCATTTCATGTTCTCTGTTTCCCCCTGGGTGTTGTCTGTTGACAACAAAATGTATAACATCATTGAAGGAAACATGACCAACCTTTGATAAGTCTCTACCCAACCCTCGCCCCGATAGATACAAGCCCTCCTCTGAGCACAGTGGACCTGGAAATCAGGATATTGAGTTAAAGAGTTAAAACTCAGTCTTTTAGACTATTCAAAACCAATTAACCATCCAGTAAACTAACTATCCAGTAAACTAACTATCCAATTAACTAACCATCCAATTGACTAACCATCCAATTAACTAACCATCCAGTTAACAAACCACCTAATTGACTAGCCACCCAATTGACTAACCACCCAATCGATTAACCCAACCCCCCCTCTCCCAATTAACTAACCACCCAATTAACTAATTATCCAATTAACTAACCATCCAATTAACTAACCATCCAGCCATTTAAGCAAGCAACCAGCCAGTCTTCTCAGGGGTCATTTGTTACAAGCAGCTGTAAGAGAAAGCATAATGAAGAAGAGAATGTGGTAGTAGTAGAAGGAAAAAGATACAAATGAAGAATTTAAATGTAGATGCCATGAACAAAATATTGCAATATTTTGTTCATGATGTCCGTGTTTAAATTCACTAAGGAAATACATTGTTTTGAAAAATGAGGAAGACAAAACAATGAAGAAGAGGTGGACATAATTTTTAATTGTTTGCTTATCTTTCTTTAGTTACTCCTCTGGTTTTTGACAGTCATACAGAGGGAGTGGGAACGTCTGCTTATGCTTCTCCAGAGCAGCTGAATGGATCAAACTACGACTTCCGGGTATGATTGCGTACAACATGATTCAAATATGATATTTATTGATATATTTATTTATTTATACATTTTTCTTCAGGTGCCAGATCTGGAGCAGGCATTGGTGATGATGATTCTCCAATCCTCTGCCGTCTGATATTCTGTTACTTCATCTGATATGAAGTTGGTGTTGCTTATTCTATTATTTATTGCTCAGCTATTTAAGCTTTCCAGGTACATCTTTCTCTTTTGTCTTCTGCCACTTGTCCCTAGTATTGTCCCATCATAATCATCATCAAGTGCCATGGCGATTAGCATGGGCAGTCATGTTTTGCCATCTCACACAAACACCACAGTCTTGGATCAGATCCGTGTTCTTGTCCCGATCATGCCTAGTGGCTAAGCCATCTAGATAGCTAACTCTTTGCCTTTCCCATGCTCTGTTCCTATCAATGTTACCTGTTGTCATTAGTTTTCAAGTTTTTTTCTCAAAATGTGCCCCAAAAATCTTGATTGTTAACATTTGATTTCTGTAATCAGTTTATGTTTTTCTTGTGTTTTATGAAGGCTTGTTTCATTAATATTTCTGCCCATTGATGGTGTTCTTTGCACTTTCCTCGGAAATCACATTTCCAATGCCATAAGATATGTTTTTTGCATTTTCATGAGAAACTACATTTCCACTGCCATAAGATGTTTGGACTCTCTATACCAGTGGTCTGAATAAATATATTCAACAGCAATCAATGATTTGAATGAAAGTATATTTTACCATGTATTAGAGATCTTGGAATCAACGACTGGCAAGAGAAGGTCAACCAGAGAGACGAATGGAGACAGATTGTATCTGCAGCAAAGAACCTCAATGGCTCGGAATGCTGAAGAAGAAGTAGAAGAAGAATTAGAGATCTGATTGATTATATGTTCTATAAAAATCTATGGTCTCTTTAAACGTGTTTTATATGATGTGTCATTGATATTTAATATATTCTACAGCAATCCATATTCTGAATTAAAATATATTTCAATATATGTTACTGATTAAATATGTGTTCTGTAGAAATCAAATTAGGACAAGCAAAAACTGCATTTTATCAAATGAAGAACACTTTACTGCAATATCCCTTGTCAGACTAGAAAAAGAATTCTTGCATTCTACATAGAACCAGTTCTAACATACAGCTGTGAATCCTGGGCAATTAGTAGACAGCCAAAGAAATCACTAGAATCTGTAGGGGTTGAATCCCCCACCTTTGCATCAGCACACCATATGTTTAAGAGCAAAGGCTCTTGTCCATTCGGCCATGCTGACCTGCAATGACCCTTCTGTAACACTTACATTCAAAGGTTGTATTAGGGTGTATTTTTAATGACTGTGCAGTGTTTGAAAATATTGCTGATCCAAGTTTTGTATTCACCCTCTGTAAATTTCATGCAATATAATCGGTAAATACAAAACTTGGACCGGCAGTATTTTCAAACACTGCACAGTCATAAAAAATATACCCTGTATGTATTCTTTAGCTGATTTAGTAAATGTCCAAGCCCCATATGTTGCCACGGGAAATATGTGTGC
Source organism: Cepaea nemoralis (assembly GCA_014155875.1). NCBI lineage: Eukaryota > Metazoa > Mollusca > Gastropoda > Stylommatophora > Helicidae > Cepaea > Cepaea nemoralis. The sequence goes on from JACEFZ010011164.1 coordinate 443,189, forward strand.
TCTCTGTACTGTGACTTTTGTTGTTTTATCTGTTACAGTCCATATAGACTTTCATTGCTTTAATTCTTGAGATGCATTGTTTGTCTTTCTAATAATTTATATCATCACAATTTCTATCACCTGTTGGTAGTGAACTGAGACTAGTAAACTAATGTTGGTGAGAACAATTTAAACTTTAAGAAATGTTACCTGAATTTTTAGCAAGAAATCATTTTGAGATATTTAAATTTTCCTTAGAATGTAGCAAATAATGTTATTTTCCAAAGTCAAAGCACACACACTATAGGAAGTGAATTAGTCATCAGTTCTTGCTCATTATGCATTAAACCATTAGTCCATAAGTGCACAGATTCTCCTCTTTGCAAGAGGACACCCAAGATGAAAATGGATTGACAACATCAAAGACATTGTACAATCACATGGGATGACACTATCCACTGCCACCCATCGGGCGCTGGAACGTCATCTATTCCTCCCCATGACAATTGACGGCAAAAGTGGAAGATGAAAATTAATAACAATGACTATTATTCATTGCCTTCCCTTATGACACTCTTACATGTTTTTAAATTAGTAGTGCTTACAATGCCATTTACATATATAGATTTAAGGAAATGCCTGATTATTAGACAACAGACTAATTCCAAATTTGCTATTTTGGTCAGAATTGCTGATAAACTAATTTGGTAATGCTTATGCACTCATCCACATGCGTTGTTTTAGTGATTTTTGCCTTTGTTCACAGAGTGACATGTACAGCCTTGGTGTTATGTTGTACGAGATGTTTCATGTGTTTGTCACTGAGATGGAACGAGCACAAGAGATGCAACAGCTCAGGAGAGGCAACAAATGTAGCTTGACTTTCAGAAAGAAGTGGCCCTTAGAGGTCTGTGCACTTTTGCAACACTTCCCCTTTGCTTACTTTATCTCTTTCTGTCACTACTTTCTTTCTTTTTGTCAATACTTTCTTTCTGCCTGTACTTTCTTTCTTTCTGCCTCTACTTTCTTTCCTTCTATCTTTACATTATCTCTTTCTGTCACTACTTTCTTTCTTTCTGTCAATACTTTCTTTCTGCTTCTACTTTCTTTCTTTCTATCTTTACGTTATCTATTCCTGTCTCTCTTTCTGTCTCTACTTTCTTTCTTTCTATCTTTACGTTATCTATTCCTGTCACTACTTTCTCTCTTTCTGTCACTACTTTCTTTCTTTCTGTCAATACTTTCTTTCTGCCTCTACTTTCTTTCTATCTTTACGTTATCTATTCCTGTCTCTCTTTCTGTCTCTACTTTCTTTCTTTCTATCTTTACGTTATCTATTCCTGTCTCTCTTTCTGTCTCTACTTTCTTTCTATCTATCTTTACGTTATCTATTCCTGTCTCTCTTTCTGTCTCTACTTTCTTTCTTTCTATCTTTGCGTTATCTATTCCTGTCTCTCTTTCTGTCTCTACTTTCTTTCTTTCTATCTTTGCATTATCTATTCCTGTCTCTCTTTCTGTCTCTACTTTCTTTCTTTCTATCTTTACGTTATCTATTCCTGTCTCTCTTTCTGTCACTACTTTCTTTCTTTCTATCTTTGCGTTATCTATTCCTATCTCTCTTTCTGTCTCTACTTTCTTTCTATCTTTACGTTAAGTATTCCTGTCTCTCTTTCTGTCACTACTTTCTCTCTTTCTGTCAATACTTTCTTTCTTTCTGTCAATACTTTCTTTCTGCCTCTACTTTCTTTCTTTCTATCTTTACGTTATCTATTCCTGTCTCTCTTTCTGTCACTACTTTCTTTCTTTCTGTCAATACTTTCTTTCTGCCTCTACTTTCTTTCTATCTTTACGTTATCTATTCCTGTCTCTCTTTCTGTCTCTACTTTCTTTCTTTCTATCTTTACGTTATCTATTCCTGTCTCTCTTTCTGTTTCTACTTTCTTTCTTTCTATCTTTACGTTATCTATTCCTGTCTCTCTTTCTGTCTCTACTTTCTTTCTTTCTATCTTTACGTTATCTATTCCTGTCTCTCTTTCTGTCTCTACTTTCTTTCTTTCTATCTTTACGTTATCTATTCCTGTCTCTCTTTCTGTCTCTACTTTCTTTCTTTCTATCTTTATGTTATCTATTCCTGTCTCTCTTTCTGTCTATACTTTCTTTCTTTCTATCTTTACGTTATCTATTCCTGTCTCTTTTTCTGTCACTACTTTCTTTCTTTCTGTCAATACTTTCTTTCTGCCTCTACTTTCTTTCGTTATCTATTCCTGCCTCTACTTTCTTTCTGCCTCTACTTTCTCTCTTTCTGTCCTTATTTTCTCTCTTTCTGTCTACTTTCTCTCTTCCTATTTCTACTTTCTCTCACAATACCAACACATGAGTTTACAGAATTGGTGTCTATATCTTTAATACCTACAGTATCAACACATGAGTACAGAATTGGTTTATATATCTTTAATACCTACAGTATCAACACATGAGTACAGAATTGGTTTATATATCTTTAATACCTACAGTATCAACACATGAGTACAGAATTGGTTTATATATCTTTAATACCTACAGTATCAACACATGAGTACATAATTGGTTTATATATCTTTAATACCTACAGTATCAACACATGAGTACAGAATTGGTTTATATATCTTTAATACCTACAACACCAACACATGAGTGTACAGAATCGGTTTCTATATCTTTAATACCTACAGTATCAACAAATGATACATTCTGTCTATATAGACTCTATCTCTGAATCTCTAATACCCACATCACCAACATATTACTCCCTATAAGTATAGAATTGGTCTCTGTATCTTTGTTACCAACAACATGTTATACTTTCCGTCTCTACAGACTCGATCCCTTTTCTTCCACCATCCCCAGAGTTATCACATTATATGCACTGTCTGTATACATTCAGCTTTTCTTGACATTGAAGAATAACAAATAAGATAAAGATGACATCTGTTGAAGACATATGAGAGAGCTAGTAAACTGAACCAAACATGTTCTTTCACAGGCAGACATTGTTGAAGCATTAACAAACCCCATTGCTTCAATGAGACCATCAGCTCAGGACGTTCTTAGCAGCAAACTGTTTCTGTCACATGAGCAGGTTAGAATATTATTGTTGATTATATCTTTTAAGTATTAGTTATAGTTTTAATGTTATTTTAGTCTTATCAGCATCAATTATAGCAGTTCTAATGTTGATTTAATCATATAAGCATCAGTTATAACAGTTCCAGTGTTGATTTAACCTGTTTAGCATCAATTATAGCAGTATTAATATTGATGTAATGTTATCAGCATAAATTATAGCAGGTCTAATGTCGATTTATTCTTATCAGGAGCAATGATAGCAGTTCTAAAGTTAATAAGCATAAAACTATTATGGCTGTTCAAATGTAAATATAATTTTACAAAACAAAGTTATAATGGCAGTTTTAATGTGCATTTAATACCAGTTAATGTGAATGCAATTGTACCAGGAAACATAGTTACAATTTGAATTTAATTTTATTAGCATAAATTATAGCAAGAGCCGGCTCTGTGGCAAAGGGATGCAATTTGTAATCCTTTATACTGCTTTCTAAACACAGTTGGAGGCGATCTGGCAGCAGACCACCTTACTTTGGTTTTCATACATTGCTTTGAGTGCTAGTCATTTAGAAAGCAATGGCAAACTACTGAATATAAACTTGCCAAGAAATATCAAACAACCAAAAAATGCTGGGGTTGATAGCAATGTCCTGGAAAGGATATGCAACTAATTATAGCAGGAAAAAGAAGAAGGAGAAAGAGATCAGAAATGTGCTTGTGTTTAAATAAACCAAAAAAAATTAAAGAACCCTTCTCTACATCTTGAGCCATATTGGAGATATGGTGCTAAGCCAAGGTTTGTATGGACCAGTCATCACTATATGGGTGATGTGGTCAGTATCCTGCTGGCGGATCAGTATCCTGCATTCTTCCCAGAATGCTTTTGGTACCAATTTTAGATTTGGTTGACCAGGTCAAGTTAAATGGGGGGAAAACCTCAATGGTGATTCAAACACTTGACCACTGGACAGGCAGGCAGGCAGGCATGCTGGCCACTCAAGTACTACAGCTCCAAACATGTTGGTCACTCAGCTACCATAGCTCCATGCATGCTGGTCACTCAGCTACCACAGCTCCAAGCATGCTGGCCACTCAGCTACCACAGCTCCAAGCATGCTGGCCACTCACAGCTCCAAGCATGCTAGCCACTCAGCTGCCACAGCTCCAAGCATGCTGGCCACTCAGCTACCACAGCTCCAAGCATGCTGGCCACTCACAGCTCCAAGCATGCTGGCCACTCACAGCTCCAAGCATGCTGGCCACTCACAGCTCCAAGCATGCTGGCCACTCAGCTACCACAGCTCCAAGCATGCTGGCCACTCAGCTACCACAGCTCCAAGCATGCTGGCCACTCAGCTACCACAGCTCCATACATGCTGGTCACTCAGCTGCCACAGCTCCAAACATATTGGCCACTCAGCTACCACAGCTCCAAGCATGCTGGCCACTCAGCTACCACAGCTCCAAGCATGCTGGCCACTCAGCTACCACAGCTCCAAGCATGCTGGCCACTCACAGCTCCAAGCATGCTGGCCACTCAGCTGCCACAGCTCCAAGCATGCTGGCCACTCAGCTACCACAGCTCCAAGCATGCTGGCCACTCAGCTACCACAGCTCCAAGCATGCTGGCCACTCAGCTACCACAGCTCCTAGCATGCTGGCCACTCACACCTCCAAGCATGCTGGCCACTCAGCTACCACAGCTCCAAGCATGCTGGCCACTCAGCTACCACAGCTCCAAGCATGCTGGCCACTCAGCTACCACAGCTCCAAGCATGCTGGCCACTCAGCTACCACAGCTCCAAGCATGCTGGCCACTCACAGCTCCAAGCATGCTGGCCACTCAGCTACCACAGCTCCAAGCATGCTGGCCACTCACAGCTCCAAGCATGCTGGCCACTCAGCTACCACAGCTCCAAGCATGCTGGCCACTCAGCTACCACAGCTCCAAGCATGCTGGCCACTCACAGCTCCAAGCATGCTGGCCACTCAGCTACCACAGCTCCAAGCATGCTGGCCACTCAGCTACCACAGCTCCAAGCATGCTGGCCACTCACAGCTCCAAGTATGCTGGCCACTCAGCTACCACAGCTCCAAGCATGCTGGCCACTCAGCTACCACAGCTCCAAGCATGCTGGCCACTCAGCTACCACAGCTCCAAGCATGCTGGCCACTCAGCTACCACAGCTCCAAGCATGCTGGCCACTCAGTTACCACAGCTCCAAGCATGCTGGCCACTCAGCTACCACAGCTCCAAGCATGCTGGCCACTCAGCTACCACAGCTCCAAGCATGCTGGCCACTCAGCTACCACAGCTCCAAGCATGCTGGCCACTCAGCTACCACAAAGTCAAATATAAATACTAAATAATGATTGTAAAATTTGAGCAGGAAATGTCAATAACTTAGAAGTGAAATGTTGTTTGCTTTCACAGCAAGTCAAGATGCTGCAGAGGAAATTGCTGGAGCAGCAGAAGCAGATGGACAGATTGCAGAGAGAACTGCTGGAGAGGGACAAAATTATTGCACAACTTCGCAGAGACCAAAGAGAGAAGACATTGGCAGAGGACTTTATCTGATTTCCATTAATTCATATTTTGTTTGTGGGCATTAGTTTATATGATTATATGAAATGCATGCCAATTTATGTAATTTGTTAGTATTGTTAATAAGCACCCCAAGAGTGTCCTACAAGTGGCATGATGGTATGGAAGAACTACATGATGCCACAGAAGGACTATTAAAATATCTGTCCATTTAGTGGTATGTGCCCCGAAAAAAACCACTTTATCTACATTTCTTAATGCAAAAAAGATGTTTAATCTATAAAAACTCATTGGTAAATGAAGATCCAGTACAGTGAATAACATCACTCCAACAAGTGTAGCAGTGGAGTAGGATATTACAAAAATATTGTGACTTCTCAGACAGACTGTTGACCAAATATAGTCTAGGTCTGCAGTGATACTACACAATGCAGTGTAAAAGCATGATCTCCCCTGTTTTTGCAGAATTGGTTTGTTTCTAATTGGTTTGGATATTACTATTTGGTGTGGATTTTCTAAAAGGTCTTGTTTTTTTATTTTCAGGATTAATGCTTATTTCTAGTTTTTAACAAAGTATTTGCTAACAAACATGTAAATTTAACAGAACAAATAAATGTTAATCATGAGTTATTGTTTCATTCCAAAATGGTATATTTATTTTTACATATTTGTTTCATTTATTTTCCTTTGGCTCCCTTCTTTCTAGTTCTGGTGTTTGGTAACCATGTGACATGTTTTTTTTAAAAATTGTTGCCACAGGCACTTGGTTACCATGTTTTCTGTGGATCTTGGTAACCACATATTACAAGTTTGTGATATTGGTGTTGTCATGAACCAGATTGTGACTGGGTTTGCCTAACTGTATGAATGAGGGTTGGGAGACGCTTGAGAAACATGGGTTGCGTGAAAGATGAAAGTCATATGTCAGCTGTGTGAACCAAATGCAGAATCAAAATTGTGAGGTGTCATGGACTTGATATCAAAGCAGACACATCGTCTAGTCTACTGTTATATGAGCTTTTGTGGACTTGACATCAAAGCAGACACATTGTCTAGTCTACTGTTATATGAGCTTTTGTGGACTTGACATCAAAGCAGACACATTGTCTAGTCTACTGTTATATGAGCTTTTGTGGACTTGACATAAAAGCAGACACATTGTCTAGTCTACTGTTATATGAGCTTTTGTGGACTTGACATCAAAGCAGACACATTGTCTAGTCTACTGTTATATGAGCTTTTGTGGACTTGACATCAAAGCAGACACATTGTCTAGTCTACTGTTATATGAGCTTTTGTGGACTTGACATCAAAGCAGCAGTATCGTCTAGTCTACTATTATATAGCCAGCTGATAAAGGTTGAGAACCTCCTGCTTTATTTGTTTATTTAAGATGATAATTAAAGTTATTTGCATGTCCTTTACAGACAATCAACCCCAATATTTGTTGGTTGTTTTGTAGTTTTCTGGACAACTTTACATTCAATAGTTTATCATTGTTTTCTGAACGACTGATGCTCATATTGTGAAAATCAATGCAAGGCATTCTGCTTTCAAATCGTCTGCAGCCGACTTTGAACCCAACATGTGGAATTGTGAAACTGTGTTCCCTGTCCCTAAGCCACAGAAATAGTTGATTATTTATTGTTTGAAGTGATTATTTAAATTGTGTTAACAATCACAAGATGTGATCAAGAATTGACTAAACTATTTTGAATTGAACCACTGTTTGTGTGATTTGTTCAATGACTGATGTTCGTTTTATAAGTTCCATTATTGTTCTGGTGCTTGGACAGTGAGAAGAGGTGAATGAGCTACAAACTATGCATGTTACATGTTTATAACAGAAAGAGGGGAGTCCATGAGCTATAAGCTACACAAGTGACATGTTTATACTGGAATGAGGGAGGTAATGAGCCTTAAGCTACACAAGTGACATGTTAATAACAGAATGAAGGAGGTTGCCATGTAGCAGAAATGAGGAAATCAGCTTGCACACATAAAATAATAATGGATACAAAAAGGTAGATTTTAGACACCAAAAGTAGCAACAAAATGCACCATCATATCGTAGGAGAAATACGTCATGGAATCACATTATTTGACAACCCAAAACGATGAGACTGCCCTTTAGCACGGGACACTGACCTATTCTCCAACATTATACAAGTTAGGAATGTTAACACGGAATGCGGACATGAACACCTCTTTTATTTAAACTAGAACAAGTTAGGATCCTACATTAGACATTATAAGCTAACTGCCAGGGGCGTCCACCTGAAAACAACGCCACGCATTATAGACACTCGCATTCATGTAGGCCTGTTGTAAGTTGACTTGTCTCCAGTGAAAGATAGTAAGGGAGGACGTGTGGAAGAACTGTGGAGCAGCTGCACATTGAAATGTCGTCGGTGAGATCAGTGTATATGTTCCTCACGTTAGCATTTGACGCTCAGTGGCTGAGTGGGATGTCATGCTAACATATCTGTGGGAGATAGAGTGAGCAGCTGGCCGAGTGACATACGTTAGAATGGGAATGATGATACAGTGCTGCCAATACAGTTCAATAGCTTATATGAATGTGTCAACTTCTAACAACGGCCTTGTTATGTGTGTACTAGAGTCTTTGATAATGTTGCTGTCGTGGGCGTGAGGGGATCCCACTGGTCAAGTTGAAGTGACTTTCTCTTGGGACCATCATAGTCATCCGCCTAGACAACACAAAGCGTAGACACTTTTACCATTGCTCCAGAAGCATCACATCAGCGACGACAATTGCAGATCCCCAATAACCAATCATCATTTTATTACGCTGCTGCTGTCACCTCATGACAGAGGTAATGAGGTATATAAGCTACACAAGTGACATGTTTATAACAGAAAGACCGAGGTGAATGAGCGACAATCTACGCAAGTGAAATTTTTTATCAGATTAATTTTTTGGTCATCATATGTGAAGAAATTGGAGAACTTGGTGACAACTGGCAAGATCCAGGAGAAGAGAATGAAGGGAAGGTAGAGAAGTAAATGCCTGGATGGCTTGGCCACGTTGCATGGTCGAGACAAGAACACTGAGCTGATCCACGACTCTGGTGATCTAGTGAGATGGTGAAACATGGCCGCCCACGCTTATGGGCATGGCACATGATGATGATGTTTAGAAACGTATGTATCTGCGCATCGTTGTTCACTGATGTGGACTGCACCGTGACCCACTTACTCTGTTAGAAATACAGACGTGCATACACACACTATGAATATAATTAGAGGAACTGCGGTAAAGCCGTGGAAATGTAAACAATATAAAATACCACAGAGTATGAAAGATGCTGCTGTTGACAGCAATGTCCTGTAAAAGGATATGCGAATTAAAAAAAAAAAAATGCAACTTTACAGAGAGAGAGATAAGTAGCAACATTTTTGTTGTTTTTCAAATTTTCATTTTCTCTTCATTGCTCTAATTTTTGCATCTTTTTATTCTTCTCATCCCGTCCTTATGCCTTAATGTAATCACCAGAGGGTCTTCTCCGTGACTATATGATGTGTTTTGTGTATGTGTTTGTTTGCTGATGAAGGCTAGTCGACGCAATGTCCTTGTATTGTTTCGTAAGTCTGTTCTGTAAAGTTGCATTACTTTGTTTTATTTTATATTGTATACATACACTGTGAACTGCTTGGAGTTTCACACTCCTCCTATAAAATCTTCATATTATTTCCACTTCTCCGGCCTCTCTCCGCTTTGTCCTGCCTCCTATTTTACTACTTCCCCCTGCTTATTTCCCCCAGCCTATTCAGCGAACTGCTGTTCCAACCCTGAACGACTGTTCATCCCCTGCTGGATAACACACATTTGGTCAGAATTCACAGTTTCATATCTGCAGCCTCAGAGCTAAGTACCACCTTTCTTATGCCCTGCTTGTTTATTTTTTTATTTCACATTATTCCATAATATTATGCATAAAAGTATTCACTGTGATGGCATCTCCGTTGTTTGTGTGTTGTTGTATTTTCTTGTTATTTACTGATGAAAGTTTCTCGTCGCATCGTTCTCTCTGTGTGTGTTTTTGTTTGATTGTGGTAATTTATATTGTGTAAAGCTGTCATTCAAATCGTGTTTTATAATTGTTTATATTCTCCGGTCATGTACATTTGAACGCCAACAGAGTTCTCATTAGCTGCTCTGGAACGCATTTGTCAGGATGATATGCGGAATTCTCCAATGCTACCGTCATTTCCCAGCCATCCAGCAGGACAACTTTATGTTTGAGATCAGCAAAGACTTGTCGTGTCATCTCCAACAAATATGTCCCTAGATTGTCTCCCCCTATAGCGTGGTTGTAATTGAATTGAAAAGAAGAAACATGCGGGCCTCGTATTCCCACAATAACGTTTGGATTCCTGTCAATCAACCGTTGTATGGCGTCATGTACCGCGGTTAATCGAAAATAAGCAATACTGAGATGTGAGGGCGCTATATGAAGGTAATAGTGAATCACAAGGAAATGCGTTCCATTGGAGGGAAGCTTATCGATCTGCTTTGCTACTCCTCCATAAGGCAGACGTGGACGCCATTGTTGACCTTGATATACTGGGTATTCTATAGGAGTAAACGTAAAGGTGATCCCATTCACTTTATCTCGTTTAATGAACTGGTATGGCCAAGTTATTGTATTATTTTCAGCTTTAGTCAATGCCGAAACGGCGTCACTCAAAGTGACACCATTTGAATCACCAAAGACCCATACGCTTGAATTCCTGAGACAAGACACTGTCCACTCCGATGTCATCTTTGGTCTTTCACATATCAGTGATTGCCAGTTGTTTTCAGGTGTCCAGTAGCCTCGAGGTCGAAGTTCTATCTCCCAGGTATCAGCAGGACTTGTTTCAGTGCAAGGTTTAAGTTTCGGCAACTGACCTATAGAAAAGAAAGAAGAATAGTTACATTTTAGCAACCGATCTATAGAATATAAAAAAATAATAGCAACTGACCTATAGAACAGAAAGAAGAATAGTTAAATTTCGGCAACTGACCTATAGAACAGAAAGAAGATTAGTTAAATTTCGGCAACAGAACAGAAAGAAGAATTGTTAAATGTCGGCACCTGACTTTTTAAAAAAAATGTTGCATATCCCTTGCAGGACGTTGCAGTCAACACCAGCATTTTTCAGCTACTGTTGATGTACTAGGCAAGTTTTTACGTTCAGTAGTTTGCCATTGCTTTCTGAACGACTGGCTCCCATACCAGCACGTTATAACACAACGCGACACGGTCTGCCGCACAAATCGGTCGCGGCTGAGTTTCGAACGCCTGGTACCCGGCTCACGAACCGCGTTCGCAAGCCTTTGGCCACGGACAGAACAGAAAGAAGAATAGTTAAATTTCGGCAACTGACGGCAGACGTCTGACATCTGACGTCTCTGTAGCGCAGAGAGAAGAATCATACCAACTTCATTTACCAAATCTCTTAATTCCTACAGACCAATGAGAAGAACAGTTTTAAAAAAAAATAGTAATTTGGAAAATAAAAATAAAACAAAACAAGTATGGCTATCGAAGTTAATAGGCCACTATGCATCCTCCGTGCACATGAATGTTGTGCAGGGGTCCAAATATTAAGGTGCCAAATAAGAAAATATGAAGTCAAAAATGTGGGAACAGCTATGGATATACAGAGGAAAGTCAGTAAAGTTAACAGTGGTATTTATAACAGTACTGATTCCAGCTGGATGGATGCATCCGGAAAATGTCGATTAAATGGCTCTCGAATTTGAATCTAATTAAGCTGTTAGAGTAACAGGACCTTAATGCTGTGACACATACATCGTCGATCCTATTGTGATGAAAAGAACTAAACTGGTTAGAGACGTTCTTGTCGAAATGTTATGTAATATTACTAAGTTGTTTCCTAAAGCGGTCGGCCAGACGTTTACCGGTCAGACCAGTATATTTCATGTTATATCTTTTGCAAATAAAATGAAGTGGCATACACAGGTCTTGACTTGTGTGGTTCGGGGTCTATAATCCACTAGGAGTCCCAAGTTCACAATAAGAAGGAGAAGAATGCGACAGTCGTTGAGGTTAGACTTCAGACAGGCACATTGTTGGTTACTGGAACAGAGAGACGAATAGTTGTAACTCTTCATGCCAGCTTTATGAAATCAAATATTGAAACACAAAGACTGTCCCATAATAAGTGATCATCATCATCATCATCGTAAAGCGTCGTGGGGAGAATCAATTGACGCACTAGCGCCCTAGTGGTGGCATAGGATAATGTCATTCCGTGAAATACAATGTTTGATGTCGTCAATCCATTTCGAGGTCGCCCTCGTGCTGTCATATCAGATGTTTGTTTGTTGCATTCTAACGAGATGACCGAATCATTTGATCTTCTGCCTTCCAATGCATGTGATACAAAGTTTTTAACCCACTGTCTTTCTGATAACATCATTTATTTTTTTGTCTCGGATAGTTAAGTAGGCAGATCTACCCTGGCATCTCATCTCGCAGATGTTGATTTTGCGTAAGTGTGATTTGTATAATGTTAAAGTTTGACATTGGTAGCATAGAATTCGTCTGAACATGTTATTTATTATCTGTGTTTTTGCTGACATATTTGTTTGGATGTATCCAATATCGGTGATCGTTGATATATAAGTGCACTTGCTTTTTACATCTGATTTCGATGTCTCTGTTTATTCTGACATCCTCTGTGATAAATACTGTTGTAGGCAAAGCAGTGTTATCATTATACCAACCAGCCAGTCCTTGAGGATACATACTTTATAAAGGCTGACCCATGAAACGGAGAGGAGAATAGTTCCAACCCTCCATACCACCATAACCATCACGTACTCTGCCAACTGGCATAGGAGTTCATGCATCTTCACAAATCTAGGTCCTATCTGTTTTGCTGTATGGCAGTGAATCCTGGCATCTGCATGGACCAATCAGGAAGAGCTTGGAAGCAGCAGACGTGTTCTTCTTGCGGTGAATGTTGCGAATACTTTGGACTGTTAGAGTAACAAACAGCAATTTTTTTTTATAGAGGCTATTGAAAATAGAACATTATATATGACTATAAGAAGGAGACAGATATCATTCTTTGGTAAAGTATTGAGAAGAAATGTACTGGGAATCACCGTAACGATTGGAAAAATCAGTGGGAACAGAGACAGATGGAGACCGAGAGAAATGTTGTTGGATGAACTGAGACGTTGGTATGGAGGACTATCATCAGCGGAGTTGATCGGGACACCAAGGACCGATATCTGTTGAAGGATATGAACGTCAATGCCATTTGGCAGAACACATAATGATTATGTGTATTTGTGGTCTCAGTTATTCCACCAATCCATCCTTTGCGATACCTGCCAACTTCGCTAAGTCTAATGCACAACCTCTTTTTTTGCCTATGCTTTCTGATAATCTTCTGTCAAGACCGATCCATCTCATTTGCTGTTTTAAGACACATACTGGGACGCAGAGGTGTTTCCAAGGCACCAGGGCCGGGTTATATACTGGCCAAGACCTATTGACGCGTCCTCGTCGAGCGTCCTGGGCAACAGGTCCCTTCGGGGTCCTGGCTAAAGTCAGTAGGATCGCCGATTCCTCCGAAGTCGGAGAGTGTCTGCCTGTACGGCGAGGAACCACCAGTCTGCACACCAATAAGCCAGACATGGGACAACGGATACTCACGCAAAACTCAGGTCATGTATGACATCACACTGATGTTGGACAACAGGATGTCTTCATCCGACATACAGGACTTCGCGTTGGAGCTCAAGCCAACGAACACAAGCAAGCAAGCAAGCAAGCAAGACACATACTGGTACTGTCCCATTTTTGAGATTGCATGTTGTAACTGAGAATCCATGTCATTTATCTTAAGCATCATAAGAATTAAGGATGTTGCACAAGCTAATATTGTAACCACTTGCATTGTAATAATGTTAACGGAAGAAATTAAAATGTATACTAACAATTTATCATTTGGCGTCGATTAATATATTTGGAAATAAAACAGGCTGTCCATTTGTTTTGAAGTACTTGCAGATTTGTATATTATCTTCATACGTGGTGCACTGTGATTGTCTGCCTCCATGTAAAATGGAAACGTGACATTTGCTCACCTTTCACTCTATCTCATGGTAATTTATTCCTGGTTTTTACTATGGACCATTCATCTGGATACTTTTTTTTTACTGGAATGAACACGTTATCTTCTCATCTCATCTAATCTTGTTCCTTTTGTACCTTGGGGCGTCGAGGCGATGTATAAAGAGAAGGAGAATGCCCGTTTATGGGCTTCATGTATCGAGATTCACATGGACACCGCTATTCCCTCTGTCCATTGTTTAGTGGTCGGCCTCTTCTTCTGCTTCCATTAGGTCTGTACATCATTGCTTGTTGTGGTATACTGTTAGCTGGTAATCTAGTTACACGGCCAAACCATTTAATTTGCTGTCTTCTGATAAAATCTGGTGCTGCTATAACCCCCACTTTAGTCATGATTTCTTCATTTACGCCAATCTGAAATCCCGTAAAACGACCGTTAACATGTATCATTTATTATCTCCAAGTGTGTCATCTATTTCATCCGATACAGAGACAACATTGTTGCAATGCTTGCAGCTTATAACAAGTTCTTAGTAAGTCACAACAAATAGAAAGCGACCAACCAAAGCGGCAATTGAGTCTGCGATGGAATTAAATAGTTGTGTCAACTGAATCAAGAAAGCGGTATAATTTATTAAATACTTGCTGACCCGACCCTGCTTCGCCCAGTCCCTGGCGGGGAGCATCTAATTTAATCCATATTCGGCCCCTGCTCCCGTTCCCGTTACCAAAGCGGGAAGCGTCTGAATTAATTCATATTCGGCCCCTGCTCCCGTTCCCAAAAAAGATGACTCTGCCCGGCTTCGCCCAGCCCCTGGTGGGGAGCGTCTCATTTAATTCATATTCGGCCCCTGCTCCCGTTCCCGTTCCCAAATAAGAAGCCCGGCCGAGCTTCGCCCAGCCCCTGGCAGGGAGCGTCTAATTTAATTCTTAATCGGCCCCTGCTCCCGTTCCCGTTCCCAAAAAAGACGACCCGGCCCGACTTCGCCTAGGTCCTGGTGGGGAGCGTCTCATTTAATTCATATAAGTAGTCATATAAGCTCCAGTTCCCGTTCCCGGAAATATGGCGAACAGATTGAAAGAGAACAATCTTCATCCCAATAACTAAATAGAGCAATCTGAAACTACTGAACGTAAACTTACCAAGATATCATGAAAACCCAATAAATGCTGAGATGACTGTATAGATAGTCGAAGAGAAATAAAAAGATGAGTTAGAAAATTTTCATGTATTTAAAATAGATGCATTATTTTTATGAAAACCTTGAAATTGTCTTAAAGATTTTATCATTATATATTATAACGCAGAAGAAGAAAAAGAAGGAGGAAGAGGGGGAGGAGGAGGAGGAGGGGAAGAGGGAGAGGAGGAGGAGAAGGGGAAGGAGGAGGAGGAGAGGAGGAGGAGGGAGAGGGGGAGGATATAGGGGAAGAGGAGGGGAGGAGGATGAGGGGAGAAGCAGGAGGGGAAAGGAGGAGGGAGGGGGAGATAGGGGAAGAGGAGGGGGAGGAGGAGGAGGGGAGAGTGGGAGGAGGATGAGGAGGTGGAGGGGGAGGAGGAGAAGGGAGGAAGTGGCAGGAGGGAGAGGGGGAGGAGGAGGAGAGGGGGTAGGGTTAGGGGAGGAGGGGGAATAGGAGGAGGGGGAAGAGGAGGAGGAGGGGATGGGGAGCGGGAGGAGGAGTTGGAGGGGGAGGAGGATGAGAAAGGAAGAGGGGGAGGAGGATGAGGAGAGGGAGGAGGAGGGAGAGAGAGGTGGAAGTGGAGAGGGAGGAGGAGGATGAGAGAGGAGGAGGGGAGGAGGAGGATGAGAGAGGAGGAGGAGAGGGAGGAAGAGGAGGAGGGGAGGAGGAGGGAGGAGGATATAACGCATATGCCTGTAGATAACTGTACACCTATTTGAGAAATATGCAACAATTTTACATATATAGCAATGCTATTAAAGGTTATGTCCCCTCTCTATATATAAATTATAATGTAAATTAATATTAAATAAGATTAAGGAAATAATTGTTTGTACACTTTCAAACTATGACAGTTGGCAGCACGGGAATGAGAGGAAGACGTGTAGAAAATTTCATCTCAATCAGATGGACCGTTCGCGAACGCATAAATAACATACATACATACATACAGACATACATACATACATACATACATCGACTTTTATAGATATAGATTGTTTGACAGACAAGAAAAAAAAACTGAACTTAGACGCCCAGAAAATATTTTTCCGGACAATTAATTATTTCATAAAAAAACCGGGTCTGTCCCGGAAAACCTATCTATATTGCTCACAGGATTATAAAGACGAAAAATTGGAAAAAGTCGAATATTGATATAATGTCTCCCCCGATGTGTCTCCACCTTGCCGTGGTGGGGGAGCTTGCGTGTCCCATCGACCCCATGTGCTTGCCGATGGGTGAAAACTACATATCGGACGGCTCGTGGGATAGGGACCAGACTAAGAGAGACACAACCTGCTGCTCTGCAGGTAAGACTGAGGATAGCAGTCAAAATCAGGCAAACGATCCCTAAATCTCAGTCCGGACATAACCTCTAAGGCTCCCATCCGAGGTGTATGGCTGAACGTCTCTAAGCCATAAACTCTCGGAAGCGAGAGCCTGGCCGACACAAACCTACATCAGAATTGTGATGATGTGCTGAGAACGCTACATGCTCGGCGCAGATTCGTTCGATGGCTCTTAGCTGGGGGAATATGAGGTATCCCCGGATGAAAGGGCCTGACCGTTACTCGCCCACAGACGCACGGAGGTAAGGTGCTGAGCCGGCAGCACATGTAGCCTGCCTCGTGAGCGAGTACAAAAAGGTGGAAAAACACCTCGGTCGCACGTCTCGCAGACGTAGTCTGTAACCACACTCATGGAGTGAGTGTAGTCAAAGGTGGAAAATTGTCTCGTTGACACGAAATGGAACGCCTGTCTTGCGAATCCATTACGTGGCAGCCCGAAGCGAAAGCTCGCTGTGTGGAAGCCGAAACAAGAGTCTCGAAACCCGAGGAAGGCTAACCTCATTAAAAAATGCCCGCTGAAGTCGGAAGTGTCGTCCTACGGGTGGCAAACTAAAAATTGACACTACGCAACTACGTCCGAGTGAAATGTCTCGACCGAATGTCTCTCGTGCTAGGAACAGCTCTGACTACCTAGTTTCCGAATTTGTTCGGAACAGCTCTGACTAGGTAGTTTTCCGAATGTCTGTCGTGCCTGGAACAGCTCTGACGGGCGCAACGACAAGCACATGTCCGAAAACTCGCTGAGTGGATAACGTCTGCAAACCTGTCTGGTTTGTGCGGGAATGGCCCGGGGAAAACGAAATGACCAATATATTGAAGTGAGGATTTGAAGCAGCCATGAGCAAGACGTGACGATTCCCTCGGTGAGCCCAGATCCAGGGCGATATGTGTCGGCCCTGCAACTATGGAAGCAACTTTGGATGGCGGAAAATGCTATGGACTGTCCCTGCCTTCCTTTGAGGGAAGACCGTTGTCTTCGACCGTTTTAACTTGGCCAGCATGGTTGTAGATGGCACCACAAAAGTGAGAGTCTCCCAGGAATGCTACCTGGTCAAAAAAGCACGCTAAAGTCGATGTGTTGGCCTACGGGTTTCGGCCCAAGGGCGCATAACAGACACACCGCAATCACATCTGAAAAAACACTCCGGATGAACGAAAAGAAGAAGATATAATGTAGACTTACCTGTACCATTCGCTACTATAGTTATGTTGTGAGATATGGCATTCTTAGACATCACTCTGTAGAGTAGGAGAAAACAATATCTTCATTTCATGTATATAGCAATTAGCAGACGACAAGAAAGACCAATGAACAAGTTCTTCAAGAAACAAATGAAGTTCGTAAATTGATTAGAGAAATTAGACGTAGACAGTCAAAATTTTTTGGGCATGTTATGAGAAGAAATGGATTGGAGAACTTGGTGACAACTGGTAAGATCGAGGGGAACAGACCAAGGGGAAGACCTAGAAGCAAGTACCTGGATGGCTTGGCCTTGTGGCATGGTCGAGACAGAAACACGGAGCTGATCCACGACTCTGGTGATCGAGTGAGATGGCAGAACATGACCGCCCACGCTTACCGGCATGACACATGATGGATGGATGGAGACGATAAGATGTACCGTCATCTAGTGTTCAATGGCCGGTCTCCCTGGCCTAGGTGTTAGCATCTTTCTCCGTAATCCCGTATATTATCGTGAGTAACGTAACTTGCGCGAGAATCGGTAACGGTTCTCGCCACATTGGTAACTTACGGGGTATGTGAGCCGGCCGCTCAGAAAGCAATGGCAAACTACTGAGCGTAATGTTGCCAAGACATCGACAGTCAGCTGAAAGATGCTGATGTTGACAGCGATGTCCTGTAAAGGATATGCGAGGAAAAAAAAGTGTTCAATGCCGCCGATAGGATGTCCAGTGATAGGGCTTCGAACATCCCAAACGAATAAAGAGTGGGGGGTAGGGGGGGGGGGACACCGACGCTGCAAAGCTTACAGAGTGAAAAAATCTCATTTTCTTCTTCGTTCGTCATGAATGTTTGTTTTGGACGTAATTGCGTTGTGCCTGTTGACAGCAGAGGTGTGGTATTTGCGCCTTTTAGCTGACACATCCGACTTCTTCAGGCATTTGTTGACCGGGTTATCCTTCCCGGGGATTAAGAAAATCTGATGATAGTACAACTAGAAAGACATGTATCTGAAACACACAGGGCCAACGAAAATGAGGGAGAGACTTAAAACACAGAATTCGAGACAGAGGTGCATAATATTATGGTTAAAGGGACCTGCTAGAGATAGTTAAAGATAGGCCAGCCATAGAATAAGTTGGCAGAGAGCTTATGATCAACGCCACGTGCCCTGCCAAATGGTGTAGTCGCTTTTAGTTTTTGCCACAGATCTCTTGACATCTCTTGAATTGGAGTTCTGAACGAATTGTATTGTTGACATTTTCCCCTATCATCCTCTAAGATGGTGGTCATGTATTCAAATCCGTCTCTAATCGACAAAATATTGACCTGGGCTATCAAGTCGACCCAGCCTAAATTTGATACGATGAAATGTCCCAGTAAGTGATGGCAACCGGTGTGGTACTGAGCACGTCGCCAACCTAAAGATATGGTGATAACACCAAGTATCACATACCTTTCATGGCATGAAATAGAGTGCTTTACGTCAGCTTCTTTCGTTTCCCGACAACCCGGCATGGCCGGACAATGGATCCACACATGATTCCCAAGGTTTCATCCACCACAGGTAGCAATCACTCGTGTCACAGCCATCCCTCTGGTCAGCTAGACTAAAATGGAATTGTGCTACAGCGTGGGTAAGCAAGCTGTTTTTATTTTTGTCTGCCGCGGGCACATTTAGATATGTATAGCATAATTCATGGACCATACAAAATTATCAACTTAAAAAATAACCAGCTATATTTGATCAAACATTTTATTAACTTAGCCCTAATGGATGGCTGGAACTGCTTGTCTTTGGTGAGGCGTGTGATGTTAGCTGGTATTGATGCTGTTGCTACTAGATCTATTGATGATTGTGTACAAAGTTCCTAGACTGATTCAATTTCGAGTTCTACCTGCGGATGCCTTGACAGGACCACACCAAATGATTTCAAGAACCTTATACGACCCGCGGTCTGAACGTTCCCCGACCCTGCGCTACAGTAATACTAACTGTTATGGCAAATTCATTATTATTATTATTATTATTATTATTATTATTATTATTATTATTATTATTATTATTATTATTATTATTATTATTATTATTATTATTATTATTATTATTATTATTATTATTATTTGCAATAGGGAAAGTATACTGACTAATAAAAATCTGTCAAATGCAGTGAGAAAAGTGTGTTGAAGTGCTATATAGAATCTTTACTTTTATATCGATGTGAAACGTGGACTATAAGCAGACAAGTTGAGAAACATCTAATGGTAATGGAAATGTAATTTTCGAAGTAAATACAACACGATGAAAAGACAGTCACGATTTTCGGAACACGTTATAGAGAAAAATAAACTTGAAAAATGTGTAGTCACAACGGGAAGGGCTGGAGGGGAAGAGAGGCAGACGGAGACCAAGAGAGTAGAAGCTGACATTCTGACATGATAGCGTGGAGGAATGTCGGTATCAGATATGATTGTGGACAGACATTATCACCAACGCCACATGGCATTGACTATAAGAAAATTGGCAGCACAATAGACAGCAGGCTGTGGACTGACACGATAACCAACGTCACACAGTATGGGCTGTCGGGTCTCCGTGGCGAAGTGTCAAGCCGTTTGACTCGGGCTCCGAAGGTTGTGGGTTCGATTCCAGGCCGCTTCCTTCGCTTCACGAGTGAAATTTTTTCGGAGACTCCTGTGGGTCGTCGCTAGAGCTGCGGAGTTCGTGCTGTGTGCTACGCTTTATGCGCTGCGGAAAGAGACCGAGCCATATGGGATAAAACCCGGTGCAATGCAGGCTATCCTGTCGAATTTTAAGCAACTTTTTAAAAAAGACTTTTAAGCATGGTCTATAACAGTGGTTCTCAACCCTTTTTTTGCCCGTGCCCCCCCCTTCATCTTATTTTCAGAACGTCATTCCCCCCCCCCCCTTCTTATTTCCTACCTTAAAATTTCCTCCGTACCCCCCCCCCCCCCCCCTTTCACCATATTTTCAGAGCGTCATTCCCCCCTTTCGTATTTCCTACCTAAACATCCCGCCCAGCCCCTACACAGTATACGTAATAATGGAAGCTAAATTCAATAGCACATACTAAAACAAGTCTAGACGTCCACATAAAACATGATTTGTGGGTCTACTTACTTTATAAATTGAATTTTAGAAGGGTGAGACGTACAGAACCGTACAGTATGAAGGGAAAAACAATATCAAGTAATCGGTTCTTGTTTTAACGCTATCTTGAAATAATATTAATTCCCCCCCCCCCCCTGGAAACCCTAAAATTCCCCTCTGGGGGGGGGGGGGGAGGAATTCCCCACCGGTTGAGAACCACCGGGCTATAAGAAGAAGGATCGAAAGGATGTTTAATGCGGAAAACATCGATGTTTAGTAATCATGTTTTAGTTATTGAAAGGTCGACAAAATGTCTGATATAGCCCCCCCCCCCCCCGGCTCCCCCAACCCCAATCCCCCCTCTCTCTCTGCATGTGCGTGCGTGCCTGTGCGTGTGGAAAGATGACTATTAATGTGGGCTTACTTGTGTGTGTGTGTGTGTGTGTGTATGTATGTGTGCGTGCGTGTATTGATGTATGTATGTGTGTGTGTGTGTGTGGTGTGTGTGTGTGTGGTGTGTGTGTGTGTGTGTGTGTGTGAAGTGTGTGTTTGGGTGAATGTGGCTGTCGCTGTGTGTTCTTATGCCATTCTCAGACTATCCTAGCTGAGCACAGATGAAGGAGGAATTACCTGGGTATATCTTTGACAAGCTGAGCCTCGGCTGGTGTCACATTGTGAGGTGGGGGGATGGATAAGGCGTAGGTTTCTACCCAGTCATCACAGGATAACCTGGAGATCAAAGGTCAATACATAAACGTCATGTGCGGATGATAAAGATAAAAATAGGTCACAAGAGGCAGAACGAGTAAACGAGTCAAGGGATGGATATGATTCTGCAGCTTTGATCAGACTACAAGAACGTCAAATCAAATGGGGTCAAGCTATAGTAGAGTGTCATGCCGGAAGTCAAAGAGGAATGAATAGGCGACCAACACAGAATTGGCATCATCTGTCGCTACACTCTGGGGGACAGACTGTGATGAGTATCTGATAACGTATGTGAAATGAGGATGATGTGTTGACTAACTACGTAACTAACCAACCAACCTGCTAACTAACTAACTAACTAACTAACTAACTAACTAACTAACTAACTAACTAACTAACTAACTAACTAACTAACTAACTAACTAGCTAGCTAACTAACTAACTAACTAACTAACTAACTAACTACCTAACTAAACAACTAAACAACTAAACAACTAAACAACTAACTGTAAGTCACAAAATAGCATTGAAAAACTATATGAAATGCGAACCTGAACATAGTTTATTTGTGTATCTTTCCTTATTTTTCAACATAATCTCCACGAACATGGAAGCATATTTATGTCATCGCTTTATCACCCCCCCCCCCCCCCAATACCCATCGTTTCATCGACACCAATACCAATACCATAGTAGTCTTTGGACAGCTACCTTGGCCATATTCGCACCTCACGCTCAACCTCTTCGCCCTCAGCAAAACATTTAGTTAGTTAGTCGCGGTTCTAACTTCACGGCAACGGGTCTTCCCCATTATGCTCCGCTCCTCTGCCAGTGAATATCATACAAAATGCTCCTCACTGCCCAATGTGAAAAGTGGAACAGACAGGAGTTTCGGCAAGCCAACAGCCCGCACAGGTACATTGTGCATAATGCCGCCGCCAGAATGCCAACACAAAAGTCCTCCATGAAAAATACAGTTCATTCTCGATTGAAATCGGCACTCACCAGAAAGACTTCATAGGCTCGGGTTTATCCCACATGGCTCGACAACCCGCCGAAAACGCCGCACAAAGCAAGACCTCCGTAGCTCCAGCGACGACTCCCAGGAATCTCCCGAAAGATGCACCCGTGAACCAAAAAAGGCAAACCAGTCAATTCAGCGACATAAGGCCGCCATTGTTCCGAACATGCAGTTCACTGTACAAAATGTAAAAGCATTCCATACGAATTTCACAACTCAGTGTCTCGTCACGCACTCACTCAGTAGCAGGGCAATGGAACCATGTACTACCAGTCCAACATGAGGAAAATGCGAATGCAAACCATAGCCACAAGCATAAACACTCCAAAGGTCTTATCGGTTCAATGCCTATCCGCCATGTTAGAGACCGGAAGTTTCAGCAAATCATTTGCTGTATGTAATGTTCTTGCTGATCAAATTGATGAATATCGCTCTGGGTGATGTCGGAGAGCTAAGCCAATTATTTAAGAAGATTCCACCCTCGTTGAGAAATTTTCTCTAGCATTAATTGTGCCTAATGGGGGTCTAACATTGTCTTGAAGAGGCAATACACCTGTGGACAGTAAACCAAGACAACAAAGATGCTCTTTTTTCGAATTGTAACACACAGCATCGTTAGAACTTGACAGTACGATGCAACATTCACCTTGTCATTGTTCTTCTATAAATAGGATAACAACACTCCTTTAGAATCCCAGAACATTGTAAATATAACCTCCCACACAGATGGATATATGTTTACTTATTGGCTGAATGTGAAGAAACATAGTTTCTATTGCATTGAAGCACGTTTGGTTTTTGGTTGACAATGATGCACTGTGTACACGGCAACCTGGCTGGTCTTCAGCAAAGTTTGTGTATCTGTGCAGGCTGTTGTTTGTCGAGACTCCTGTCTTTTCCACTTTTTACATTGGGCAATGGGGAGCATTTTGTTTTATATTCACTGGCACAGGAACAGAGTATAATGGGGACTACCCGTTGCTGTGAAGTTGGAACTGCGACTAACTAACTAACTAACAGTTTGTGAACGTCCTTGAAGGAACTTATCCATCCATTTGTGTGTCGCTTTTCGCGACAAATATTTGCCAACAAGGAAGACAACATTTCCTCTGAATATCCATGTCCAATTCTCCATTCCCCCCCCCCCCCCCCCCCCCCCCAAAAAAAAAAAAACAACAAAAAAAAAAACAACAACAACAACCCACAACAACACATAGTTCTTCGGTGATTTCTTGCAAGACTGTCATATTTGTTGTTTTCTGTCCGTCCACGGTATTCTTTGCATTCTCCACAGAAATCACATTTCCGCCGCCATTTGTTTCTCAGTGTGCCTGCTTATTGTTCATGTTTCACATGTATAGAATTGTATAGGTTCTGTTTAACACTTAAACCCTATTGTTCTCACTGTAGTTGACTGGCTTTTATGTTGTATATCTTGTACAAGGCTACCTATGTCATCGTGATTCTTGTTGTAATCTCTACAGGATACGAGGGTAAGTTAATAAGTAAGCCACAAATGGCTGTAGAAAAATAACTAAAGATGATAACAACGTGAAACCAGTTTATTTTTTAATTTTTTTAATTTTAATTTTAATTTTTTTTTTTTAAACATACATTGTCCCTTTATTTCTCAACATAATTTCCACCAACATTGATGCACTTATCCCATCGTTTTATCAGTCCTCCCAAACCCGCTGCATAGAAAAGCGTGCCCTGTTCTCATTTACCGGCCATCCCACAGAACTGTGTGACTTACTTATTGACTGTCCCGCGTAACGTTTTCTACCGCTGTTGTTGATTTCTTGGCAAGATAACGCTCAGTAGTGTGCCATTGCTTTCTGAGCGGCAGACTCACTTATCCCGTAAGTCACCAACGCGGCGAGAACCGCTACCAATTCTCGCGCGCTGCGTCACCCTACGTGGATAAATGGGATTACGGAGAAAATCGTTTAACACCTAGGCCAGGGAGACAGCTGAAATATACAGCACACAAATTCACACAGTAATTTGAGTAGTCAAACACGCTAAACTGAACAACCGACCTGATGTCGAGAGGGCGTCCACAGTACAGCGACTGCTGGTTGACTGACTGTCAAGTTGCACACACAGGGCCTGCCGGGGATGTTTGGCGTTGCAAAGCAAATGGTCACCTGTTTGTGTTTCATGGACATGGTTACAGTTAGATGCGTGTTCTTAACAGGACGTCGCAATCAACTGCTGCATTTGCTGGCTGTTTGTGATTTACTATACAATTTTTATGTTCAGTAGTTTGAAATTGCGTCTGTGGCGAAGGTTAGCGAACGCGTTTCACATTCTTGCAAACCGCGTTAGAAATCAGCTATAGGTGATTTGTAAGCAGACCGCCTTGCGTTGATTGTTAACAATGGTATGAGTGTCGGTTGCGCAGAAAGCAATGGAAAGCTGCTGAAAGTAAACACTTGTCTACGAGGCATACTGGGCAGACACTAGTCTGGCTATCTATGAAATGATCTACCAAGGCCTCCACTATTGTAAAGTTTGCCAAAGACTCAAATTGTCCACGCCTTGAGACTGTATGAGAGTCACAATTATTGCCATAGTTTGAGCCCGACAGTAAGCACCCACGCCTGGCACTCCCCGCTCGAAGAACTTACTAGCATGCGCGGAATGGGAGTGTTGTTTTGCTTACTGAAATGTAACTAATTCATTGCCAGTGGCCAATTCAACCAGAAGATGAATGTGTTAAAAATGAACAACTCAATTCGATGGCAAGAAAAGACAAAGTCCCCGTTTACACGCTTTAGACATTGGACATACATACAGTGTTAGACTTATAATATTTGTATAGATCAGTCGGTACTCAGTGGGGATGCGGTCAGTATCTCATCGGCCGCCTTTGCTTCCGATTTCCTAGTGCCAATTTTAAACATTCGAATCCGCTCCGATGCGGATTAATCCTTGATGACCATAGTTACCAGGCAACTAACAACGATTGCTTGAAAATGCTCATGAAAGAAGAACATTAGAATACCTATATGTGAGAGTGCCGGTCTCCATAGCTAGAGTCTTTCGGACGCGATTCGTGAGGCCGCTTACCTGCGTTCGAAATCATCTGCGACCGATTTGGAAACAGACTGTGTCGTGCTGGGTTTTAACGTCTTTCTATGGGAGCCGGTCGTTCATAAAACAATGGCAAACTACTGAACGTAAACTTGCCAAGACATTAACAGCAGTGAAAATGCTAGTGTTGACAGTGATGTCCTGTAAATAGGATATGAAAAAAAAAATGTGTGAATCAGTGTTCTTTGGTCGTGTAATGAGACGAGAGGCATTGGAGAAATTCGTGAGATATTGAAAGGGCAGTGATAGAAGGTGAGAGTGATGGAGGGGGGAAAAATAATTAAAATATGCACTGTCCTGATCGGGTAACAAGGAGCATTCTAGTTCAAGGGTTTGGCGTAATCCCTACATCAAAGCTACAGATCTATGAGGGAGTCTCCACCTCCAAGTGGTTACGCTGCCTGGCACGCGCTTCGAAATTAATAGGTTCGATTCCTGGCTAGGTCGTTCGGTTCACGAGTGGAACTTTCTCGGTGACTCCTGTAGGTCGTCGATGGTGTTACGAAGTTCATGCTTTTTGCACGCCACCCTGCATAGAGGCCGACTCATATGAGGATAAAACCCGGTGCAATTAAGTGGATCTCTTTGTATTTTAAATCCATTTTTTAAATCTGTGAATGAGTTTCCTAAAAGTTAAATATAAGATTGGACATCATGTGTTTGCTGAGTGATCTAGCTACGAATGCACATGTTTATGGCTCTGTATCCCCCCCCCCCCCACTTTTCCCTCCCGTCCATGATACTGCCGGACAGAGATTAAGAACAGAATAGCCCTAGCAAAGCATACTTTTCTGAAGATAAAAAGTATCCCGTGTAATTAAATCACCTTCATTTAACGACCGACACTCATGTCATTGTGAAGATCAACGCAAGGCAATTTGCTTCTAAGACACTGGAAGCTGATTTCGAAAACTGAATACGGTATTGTGAAACTGCATTTACTGCCACTAAGCTATGGACATGGGCAGAAATAGGGCACTGAACTATGTCATGAACCTGTTCTGCTGTGAGGAAGTGACTCCTGGAATGTGAGTGAACAGATAAGGAAGACTTTGGAAGTATCGGAGATGTTCCTGAGACGATTGTTGCACATACCTTGGACTGCCAGAGTAACTAACAACGATGGCCTGCAAGGAGCTATTAGAATTATAAGAAAAAGATCAATATCATTATTTGTTCAAGTGAAAAGAAAGTGAGATATTGGGAGTATCGGAGATGTGGTTCCTGAGACGAATCTTGAGAATACCCTGGACTGCCAGAGTAACTAACAACGATGGTCTGGAAGGGCTATTAGAATTATAAGAAACAGATTAACAGCATTTTTTCAGCACTTTTTAACAACATTTCACAGCCCGACTCGACGCGCTATAGAGAGCAAGTCGCCTTATCGTAAGCCGGCCGCGTAATAGAAACTGATACGTGGCAAGATCGATTGATTGATTGATTTAGGAACCGACATCACAGCATTTGGGGCATTCCTATAAACGCTCCGTCCCCATCCTCAGCAGCCAGCGAAGAGTTCCAACACTAATAGTTCCTGTAGCAATCTGATTATATGTCCCTCTCGCCTTTCCTCTGAGCGTCGAGCGTCGGCCAGATCCCCTCGTCACACCTCGCTGCCTCATTCTTACCAGACTATGGTGATCCATTTGCTCCTCCGAGGTGTACACGTGCTCCCAACAAGGCCGCAACCACGTCTGCCTTATCATGCATCAATACTCCACCAAGTTTTACCGAACAAGCCAATCTGTCCGCCTGTTCATTCCCCAGCACACCGGCATGCCCCGGAGAAAAGATCCAGGTGATGCTTGCTACCCATGACCTCCGAAGCGAAGCAAGCCACTCTGCACGAAGCCTGCCTGTCCTCACCCTCCTCAGCATGCTTTCTGAGTCAGTTACAATCACAATGTGTGTATGTATCGTGTTCTCCATCCAGCGGAAAGCTGCACTGACTGCCTCCACCTCCAGTTTTAAGCTAGATGTTGTGGCATCACACGCCAGGCTCTCCTGCACCAAACGTCGACCATTAGCTTTTGCTAAGAATCCCCAGGCACTTTTCCTACCTCTCAACACCGAACCATCCGTGTAGATCAGTGGTTCTCAACCTTTTTTGGCCCGTGCCCCTCTTCACCATATTTTAAGAACGTCATTCCCCCCTTCCTATCAAAAATTTGGCCCGTGCCCCCCTTCACCATATTTTCAGAACGTCATTCCCCCCCTTTCATATTTCCTACCTAAAAATCCCCCCACCCCTACACAGTATACGTAAAAGTGGAAGGTAAATATGTTAAAACAGGTCTAGACATCCACATAAAACGTGATTTGTGGGTCTACTTACTTTATAAAATGAATTTTAGAAGGATGAGATGTGCATAACTGTAAAGTATGAAGGGAAAAGCAATATGAAGTAATCGGTTCTTGTATTAACACGATCTTGAAATGATCTTCAATTCCCCCCCCCCCCCCCCCCTGGAAACCCTAAAATTCCCCCGGGGGGGGGGGATTCCCCACCGGTTGAGAACCACTGGTGTCGACAATCACATCACCCGGGCGAGCACTATCCTGAATTAGCTGCTAGATTTCCACCTCCGTGGCCCCTGCTGGCCACTCCCTGCACTCCCGGCTCAATATGATTATAACTCTGCACAAGTCTGACTGCTCCGCTGGCACTCTGACCCACTCTTCTTCTCGCCTAATGTTCTCCAAGGGGCACACCTGTCTGATCGTATTCTCCGCCTGAGCCATCCATGATTTCCCTCTTATCAGTCTCTGACCCTTAACTTCGTCCAGCGCCTCATGTAACGGGTGATCTGTGTCTGCAGCTACTCTGAGGTATGCCTTCGCCTGCATCACCTTGTGCCGCCTACCAGCAACAGGCGGCAGGCCAAGGATGTAACGCATACACACTACTGGAGTGTCTCTGGTGCATCCCAGAATGGCCCGCATATCTTTGTTCTGTATGCGCTCTAATTTCACCAGCTGACTCTTTGAGACAGTGAGCAGTCCTAGTCCATAATCAATCACTGAGAGGATCAAGTGCGGGTATAGTGTGAAGAGCATTCTCTTCTCTGTGTCCATTGCAGCCATAGTTTTAAGTGCATTGAGTCCCTTTTGAGATCTTGTCACAACCGTCTCCACATGGTCCTGGAAGGACAGACTCCTGTCAAATGTGATTCCCAGATACTCTAGTTTGTTCTCTCTGTTGACGCTTCTACCATCTATCGTGAAGCTTGGGGCATCATCTCTCACAATCCTGTTGTCCAGAGAGCACCACAAAACAGCCGCCTTTTCCGGGTGGATGACAGCACTCATTTCAGTGCAACTGTCAATCACTTTGTCTACTGTCACCTGCAGCTCCTGGACTGTTTGCTCCCTATCTCTCCCCTGCCTATATGCAAGAACATCATCTGCAAATGGTAGTATCCTTCCAACCCCAACGTGGCAAGAAAAACTCCACTAGACACCCGACGTTCAAAATGAGCAGCGTGGAAGCCGCTAAGACTATCAAGATGATGCAAGAAGACAACATGTCTGCTAGCCGCAACACATGGCCAGAACCTGAAGAAACATTAAATGAAGCTACCACTTCTACACAAGATGAAGCCGCACTCGTAGCTCAACCGACGTCAGAGACTACAACTTTAACTGAAGCCAGCAGCAGCCGTGAAGTTTTCAACAGCACCAAGACGAAGCAGCCCAGTTTACCAAAGATCTCAACATCGGAGGAAACTACAACAACTGAGGACTTCACCGGCAAATTGCTGCTAAAACAGACAAGCGTGGGAGAAGCCAAACTGTCGGCGCTACCAACAGACAAGATAATCAAGCTGCTGGAAAACGAGCTGGGAAGAAACAGCATCTACCAGCTACGCAAGACACCTGATGGAGTAGTGGTCTCCATCAACAAAAACCCAAAGACCACAGCACTTATGCAGAAAATCGCATCAAGGAGAGAAGGCCGACATCAAGCTTCACCACGGCATCCTATTAGAAGCCACCCGACACAGCATGATGAAACGATGGGTCATTAAACGAGTCAAGACCCATCTCACCAACGACCAGATCAGGGAGATGCTGACAAGGGAGAACAAGAAACTCAAGATCACCAGTGCCGAGAGGATCATCGGAAAGAACAACATCACCTCCACAGTCGTCTTAGTAACATCGGAGGACCGAGTGATCCCTCAATACATCAGATGGGACAAGAGAGACCAAGTTCCAGAGCACTACACACCGAGAGTGCTGCAGTGCTCTAAGCGCCAGAAGTTTTGGCATACCCGTGCCACCTGCCAAAGTGAGGTGGAGATAAGCAGATACTGCTCTGGACCTCATCCATACAGTCAGTGCCAGCATGCAAAGATCGACAAGGACTTCAGGAGGCCTAACACCAACAGAAAATGCGCCAACTGTCTCGGCAACCACTGCGCCAGTTATCTCGGCTGCCCCTGCCACCAAGAACGAACGAACGAACGAACGAACTTTATTTTAAAAGGGTAACAAATTGGGCACGCAGGCCCGTCTTACATTCGGCCCTTTCAATCACTCATCTTTCATTCATCAAATGTGCATGTTACATTTACATAGGGTTGGGGGGGGGGGGTGGGACATTGTCAAATGGATTTTGTAAGCGTAAACAATGCATATTACGCATTATACATTCACATGGGGGAAAAAAAAACATTGTTAAATGAAAGTTGTGAACATAAACAGTGCATATTGCAATGTTGTGAGACACATCCCCCAACCACCCTCACATCCCGCAGCCACCCACACATCCCGCAGCACCCACACATCCCCCACCCACCCACACATACCTCCACGCACTCACACAGACCCAGGCAAACATACATGCCGCAACCCACCCACTGATCCCCAACCCACACACATTTCCCCACCCACACACACACATCCCCCACCCATCCCATAACCGACACGCACACACCCACCCACATATTCTCCACCACCCACCCACACACCCGCAACCACCCAGCATAACACACATCACAAAACCACACACACATACCCCCGCCAACCCACACATCCTGCACCTATCCACACACACATCCCGCACCCTCACAATTTTCCCCACCCACCCACACACACATCAGCCAACCTACACCCACTCACCCACCTAATATCAGCAAGGAAGCTATGAAGATCGCCATCAAAACTAACCTGCCCTATAAAGAGGCTAGGAGGCAGTACGAGGCCACCAATCGACTCACAAAAAGCGACAAAGCGCAACTGAAGGACCTGAGATCAAAGTTCAAAAGCATGGAGGAAGAAAAAGACAAGACGCAAGAGACACAGACAACAGCCGCTCAGCGCATCCTGGACGAACTGAAGCAAGTTCAGCAGAAGATTGAGCAGGATGACGCTCGAATGGCTGCTGTAAAGGCTGAGACAGAAGAAAGGCTATCAAGAATGGAAGTAGAAAAAGACAAGAAGCAGGCAACTCAGATAAAAGCCGCTCAGCGCATCCTGGACGAAACGAAGCAAGTCCAGCAGAAGATTGAGCAGGATGTCGCTCGAATGGCTGCTATAAAGGCTGAGACTAAAGAACAGCTATTAAGAATACAAGATTTTAAAGAAAGGACAGAAGAGATGCTACATGAAATATTAACACTGCTCAAGACCCAGACAGCCACACCCGAACCAGAAGATCCAAGAACACAGACAGAAGAAGAAGCAGCAGAGGAAGGACGTTATCACTCACCACCAAGATCCGACTGGCGAACACCGAGAAGAACGAAGGAAACCCACGACAGGGTAATAGGAGGAACACCAGGAGAGACGACAACTGGTAAAACTCCCTGAAGGAAACAGCACCATATGACGGGGTGGGTACCCAATTACTCCAGGCCTCAACAAGTGCGCGACTCTGTCCAGACATGAAAAACCTCATCAAGAAAGTAACGAACGCAATCAACCCATCAGAAGCCGGGAAGCTGACAACAAGCAGCCCAAAGTACGAAAGACAAACTACAAGCTACACCATAAACACCCCTACATAGCCAAGTCGAAAACTCGAAGGCTGAAAGGCGGTACTCGTACCAGAAATTGGAATTGGAATGTTTTGGTCATGCGAAGAGAAAGTGAGATATTGGAGAACATCGAGATGACTGGAGAGATCAGTGGGAAGAGAGGCAGAGGCAGACCAAGAGAACTGATGCTGGATGGACTGAGACGGTGGCATGGATGAACATCATCAGCAGAGTTCACTAAAAACGTCAAGGAGCGAGATCTGTAGAGATACATGGACGCCAGGGCTATCTGGCAGGACAATGGTGGTGATACGCAGTATACTTTGAGCACATAACAGATGAAGACAGTACGGACTCAATTTATAATCCCATACTGCTTTCGAAACACAACTGAGTGCGATTTGGCAGTATACCGCCTTGCGTTGGTTTTCATACAATGGTATGAGTACCGGTCGTTCAGAAAGCAATGACAAGCTACTGAACGTAAACGTGGCAAGACATCACAACAAAGTCAATACATGCTGGGGTTGACTACGACGTCAAAGGACTGGCAATTAACTGTTAACATTATAACAGGTGCTCAGCGTAGGAAAGGCAGCCAGGACTGAATTTCAGTTTGGGACCGGGCTGTTTGAGTTGCAGAGACGAGGTAGACTTCCCAGTAGATGTATTCAAGATGTGATCAGTTTGACCATACAGGAGATGCAGAATATATTTTCAAAAACAATCATGATTGTGTAAAGTTAGTTACCTATTATTTTCAGGACGTCACAGTCAACCCCGTCATTTTTTGGCTGTTTGTGATATTTTGGAAAGTTTACCGTCAGTAGTTTGCCATTGCTTTCTAAACCATCATACCATCATATGAAATGCTAGCGTACAACGGTTTGCTTCCAAATCACCCACAGCTGTGTTTCGAACGCGGTATGCAGGGTTGCGAATTGCGTTCGTAACCTCTTTGCCCCAAAGCCGGCGATTGTTTGAATTAGGGAAAATTATATATATTCTTTACACGTGTTTGTATTTGATTTTATTAACACAAAGCAGGTAGTATGTCTATGTATATTCAATGGACTCGTGCTGTGGATTTTAGGGTTTCCAGGAAAGGGGGGGGGGGGATTAAGATTAATTTAATATCGCGTTAATACAAGAACCGATTACTTGATATTGTTTTTCCCTCCATACTTTACGGTTCTGTACTTCTCGCCCTTCTGAAATTCGTTTTATAACGTAAGTAGACCCGCAAATCACGCTTTGTGTAGACGTCTAGACTTGTTCTAGTATGTGTTATTAAATTTAGCTTCCATTTTTACGTATACTAAATAGGAGCGGGAGTGGGGGAGGGGGATATATAGGGAGGAAATACGAAAAGGGGGGGGGGGAATGGCATTCTAAACATATGATGAAGGGGTGCATGGACCAAAAAGGATTGAGAACCACTGATCGACAAGATCTGAACATGGACGAAAATTGAATTCATAAACAGCAACATGTCTCGGGAATTAAATACTTCGGCTGTATTAATCATCACAGCGGTTTGGAAAGGACAGTGATGAAAGGCGTGGGGAGAAGAGGCTGGGGTCAACCACCACGGAGATGGGACACGTGTCCTTACAGATCCTTGGGCATTTGGTGCTTGAGGCGGGAGACATGGCCAGAGATGGAGAACTTGACGGCGAGCTCTGGTGAATGGTTTAAACAAACAATGTAATGGAAGGCAGTTTCTGGAAGAAGTTATTGAAAAGCAACAGGTTATTCAATAACAACACTTTAGTGAACAGCAACACATTAGCGAAAGCTTGCATTTAATGAATAGCAGCGCTCTAGTGAATAGGAAGATCGGCACAAAGTGAACACAGGACATTTAAGACACCTTAGCATAACAACAACAAAAACAAAAATAACACATTAGGCATAGAAACGTGCCTATTGTGTGTGTCTTTTTACCCGCCGGGCTGTAATGGCGTCTACGCCCTCCACCTGACATATAACACCGTGCTGATAAGTCACCTTAACCACAGAGAAAACCAAAGGTTCCTAAAATATTAATTCCGTGCACTGACATAATCGGAATTTGGCAGGTTCGAGTCCCATTGTGGCCACTATAGATCGTAATATGTATATAGTGTTAAGTATTCTGTATTGTCTATACCTTTCCCCTACTTTTATATGTACATGAATTATCGGGCACTAGATCTATGTCTGTGAATTAATTTCGCATGCACAGTCAAGGTTATAAGAGAGAGAACAGTGTAGATATACAGTCTAAGGCAAACGAAAGAAGAAGGAGGAGGAGGAGGAGGAGGAAGAGGAGGAAGAGGAGAGGGGAAGAAGAAGAAGAAGAAGAAGAAGAAGAAGAAGAAGAAGAAGAAGAAGAAGAAGGAGAAGAAGAAGAAGAAGAAGAAGAAGAAGAAGAAGAAGAAGAAGAAGAAGAAGAAGAAGAAGAAGAAGGAGAAGCTTTTCCCCGTCGGTTTGTGTTGTTTAATGCTACTTTCATTGACAAAAATTGAATGCTCTCTGCCTCTCTGTCTCTGTCTCTGTCTGTCTGTCTCTGTCTCTTTCTCTCTCTCTCGCGCGCACACATATCCCCACCCACCCACCCACCCATCCACCCACCCGCCCACACACACACACACACACACACACACACACACACACACACACACACACACACATGACATACCGACCTCTTGTATTTTCTGTTTCTTGAACTTGGTGGAATAAAACCACGTGACCGCCTGATGGGTTTGATGAATGACCAATCGAAGGTACTCTCTTGGATAGGCAACGGCTACCTTTAGCTGGTAGGCAGTGAATAGTAGCAGGTTAGTGAATGACAACATGCTAATGAATAGCAATCAGTTAGTGAACAGTAAAAATTTAGTGAACAGTAACACGTTTGTGAATAGCAATATTTTAGTGAATAGCAACAAGTTTGTGAATAGCAACAAGTTTGTGAATAGCAACAAGTTATCGAATAGCAACAAGTTATTGAATAGCAACAAGTTATTGAATAGCAACAAGTTATTGAATAGCAACAAGTTATTGAATAGCAACAAGTTATTGAATAGCAACAAGTTATTGAATAGCAACAAGTTATTCACTATATTAAGTTATTGAGAGGCAACAGGCTTGTGAAAAGCAATACAAATAATGATTAAACCATCCATATTAACATTTAGCAGAGATGTTTTAATCAGAAACCCTCAGAATAGAATAACCAGAAAGTCCTTTTTTCTGGAACCCACACAGCAAATAATTGTAAGGAGATCTAAAAACACAAGAAGAAGAGATTTAGAGACATAAATGAATAATATGGGGAGAAAATGTGCTACAGAAGACATAAAAATAATAGAACGGCTTGGAGTGGTTTGTTTGAAGATCTGTTCTTTAATGGGGGGGGGGGGGGCAGTTGGAGGCCGAGGAGTAGGAGAGTAATAATAATACTGAAAATAATAATAATAATAATAATAATAATAATAATAATAATAATAATAATAATAACAACAACAACAACAAGAATATGAATAAGATCAAGAACAAGAAGAACAAAAGTAACAGAAGAACAAGAGCAAGATGACCACACACACAAAAATAGAACAAGAACAAGGTGAGGAGAAAGCAGAAGAAGAACAAGGAGAACAAGAAGCAGAAAAAAGAACATGAGGAAGAAAAAGTACAAAAGGAGGAGGAGATAGCAGAAGAAAAGAAAAAGAAGAAGTAACTGTAGAAGAAGAAGAAGTAGAAGAGGGAGAGGAGGAGGAACAAGGGGAGCAGGTTCAGGAGGAGATGCTTAACGAGGAGAAACTGAGGCGATGAATATATTGATATAATAATATCGATATGTATACTCATTGACAGATGTGTTAAAGACACACCTATTTCATTCTTTATGCTCCACGCGTGTTCACACGCATGAATTTATTCAGCAATAAATGCCAATTATAGTGGTTAGTGCTCGTGGGGGGGGGGGGGGGGGAGGGAGCTGAGTGGTCTCGAGGTATGGTGCCTGCCTCGATTGATGGAAGTCCCAGGTTAAAGCCCCGGTGAGGGCCGGGATTTTTTCACGTGGACTTCTAGTAACAAAATTTCCCCCTGGTCTCTGGGTAGTGAGATCGGCCGCCCCGTGTGTGTCTTTGCGCACGTAAAAAATCCCTTGGCAGTTGGAAATCGAAAAAGAGTAGCCTAACGGCGCTTCCCGGGCAAAATTTAGAGTTAAAAATATACCCAAAGTATTTCAGGATCCTCGCCAGTGCTACGAAATTCGTGCACTGAACTGAGTTTCTTCGGACTTAGGCTTGAGTTAGGAGTAGAATGGAGCGCTAGTAGTACTCTGGGAAGGATATCCCTAGGAAGGAGGGCGGTTTTTTTGAGGGATAA